>JAQIWS010000094.1:0-58441 GCA_034696085.1 Stigmatogaster subterranea
GCGGACCGTTACGCATGCGCAATTTTGATGGGTGGGATCCCACTTCGTTTTGTCTGGGTGGGATCTATGTTCTACCGTCAGGACTCAGGTAGTCGAAAGCATGGCTACGTCCACCGTCATGTACGGTGTTCATAAACAGCTACATCCTCCGACGGCTGTTGAACATGCAATATATTGCCATTTTTATAATCGTCGAGAGAAGAATTTAGTCGTGGCTGGAGCTAATCAATTGCGAGTCTTTAGATTAATGTTAGAAGGCGACACTGGCAACAAATCAAAGGATTCAAATGGTATGACAGTAATGTAAACAATTGTGGTGGTTTGAAAACATTCATCATTTGATTTTAATTCACAGATTCCAAGAGTAACAAAATGAAGTTAGAATGTGTACATTCATATACAATGTTCGGAAATATAATGTCGTTAAAATCAGTTCAATTAGCGAGTTCAACGAGAGATGCTCTGCTCTTAAGTTTCAGAGATGCAAAGGTAATGTAGTTTATTTTATTTTCTAAATTTTGTCCCAATTTATATTACGATATAAAGCCCTATATTTAAAATATACTATTATTTTTATCAGTTATCAATGGTTGAGTATGATCCGGGCACTGATGATCTCAAAACACTTTCGCTGCATTATTTCGAAGAAGATGAAATGAAGGACGGTCGTTTACATATTTCTCAAATCCCAGAAGTCAGAGTTGATCCAGAAGGACGCTGCGCAGTTATGTTAGTTTACGGAAATAAGATTGTAGTGTTACCGTTTAGGAAAGACACGGTTGGCGATGATGGTGACGCTCTGTATGGATCGTCCGGGTATGAAATACAAAAACAAACTCTAATGATGAATTTTAAAATTTAAAAAAAAAAAATTATTTTTCCAGCAAATCTCCCGTATTAGCTTCATATACGATTCATGTTCGAGAACTTGAAGAAAAAATGGATAATATAATTGATATGGAATTTCTGCATGGTTATTATGAACCAACGCTTTTGTTTTTGTACGAACCGCTGAAAACATGGCCTGGGTGAGACAATATTATCTTTATATACTCTAAAGCTAAATATTTCAGCAATAGAATAGACATTTATAAATAACATTTTCGATCTTTATTTTAGTCGAATAGCAGTTCGACAAGATACATGCGCCATCGCAGCGATTTCGCTTAATATTCAACAACGCGTACATCCAGTCATTTGGTCCGTTGGAAATCTACCATACGATTGTATTCAAGCTCTCGTAGTGCCAAGACCCATTGGGGGTGTTTTAGTTCTCGCTATAAATGCAGTACTATATTTAAATCAAAGTGTTCCACCGTACGGCGTATCGCTAAATAGTCTTACCGAAAACGGCACCGCTTTTCCATTAAGTACATACTGTGTTATGATTTAATTTTATAGTCTAATATTAATTTGCGACTCTAATTTGTAGAAATTCAGGAAAACGTCAAGCTGTCGCTCGACTGCTGTCAAGCGACTTTTATCGCTAGTGATAAACTAGTGTTATCGTTAAAAGGAGGAGAATTGTAAGTTATTTCACTAGAACGAGTTTAATTTATTAATTAACGTTGCTTATTTTATTCTTAGGTACGTTTTGACATTGTTTGTTGACAGTATGAGAAGCGTGAGAAGTTTTCATTTTGACAAAGCAGCAGCTAGCGTTCTAACAACTTGTGTTAGTATATTGCTTTAATATTTCGTTACTTAATTTGTTAATTATCCGTATCAAAATTTGTTTATTCATTATAGATTTGCCTCTGCGACGAAGAATATTTATTTTTAGGTTCGCGATTGGGAAATTCGCTTCTGCTGCGCTATTCTGAAAAGACCATTGAGCCTGTCGAATTGCCTAAAGAGTCTGACATACCAAAAGAGTCTAACATACCAAATGAGTCTGACATACCAAAAGATACAGAAAAACCTGTTACTCCTGTGAGAATAATAAATTTATTATTAGCGATAATTATTTACTTATATATGTTTCTGTTCAATAGCCACCTGAAGAACCCTCTCAGAAAAAGAAAAAATTAGAAACGCTGGGCGATTGGATGGGTGAAGACTTTGTTTTTATATTTTCTGTGTCTCATTTGATTCACTAAATAATAGTAATAATTTTGAATAATTAATTTAGCTTCAAATGTTGCTAACATTGAAGATCCCGATGAATTAGAAGTATATGGGAGTGAAACGCATACAGCCACTCGTGCAACGTCCTACAGTTTTGAGGTTAATATATTTTCTTAAGTTACAATTTGATTGTATTTTAAATACTAGTACTTTTAGGTTTGCGATAGTTTGTTAAATATTGGTCCTTGCGGACAAATGTCTATTGGCGAACCAGCATTTTTATCAGAAGAATTTGCTAACAGCATCGACCCTGATGTAGAGATGGTAGTTGCATCTGGTTACAGTAAAAATGGAGCTTTGACAGTTTTACAAGTATGTTATTCGGTATTCAAACATACAGAAAAATGGATAAAATTATAATTTGTTTCTCTTTAACAGCGATCAATCCGACCACAGGTTGTAACTACTTTTGAATTACCCGGTGTTGTCGATATGTGGACGGTAGTTGGGTTAGCAAATGATTCGTCAACGTTCTCAGAAGTAATTTTTAAAACTATAACAGAAATTTTTTATAATAACTTAATTATTTAAAAATGTTTTTGTATTTTTCAGAGTCTAAATGATAAACCAGAACCTGAAGTTTCAGAGGAGACTGTGTTGGAAAATAGTCATTCATTCCTAATTCTCAGTAGACAAGACAGTACAATGGTTCGTAATTGCATTTCAATTTCGCCGAATATTTTTCTTGTGGTGTATCACGTAATAAATATTCCTCTGATAGATTTTACAAACGGGTCAGGAAATTAACGAATTAGATCATAGTGGATTTAGTACCCAAGCACCCACTGTTTTTGCTGGGAATATTGGCAATAATAAATTCATCGTTCAAGTATCACCAATGGGTGTTAGATTATTAGAAGGAGGTTCGTTAATCTTTAGTAATTATTTTTAAAGCTACTTTTACAAAAAAAATGTTTGTTATCAGTTCGTCAGATTCAGCATATTCCTTTGGATGTGGGCAGTCCCATAGTTGAAGCTTCAGTCGCGGATCCTTATTTGATGATAATGAGCGAAGATGGCCAATTGATTTTGTTAACGTTAAGATTGGATGAATACCACGCAAGACTTACAGTGACTAAACCACAAATTTCACACGTATAAAATTTAATTTATGAATATATTGGTTAAAATATTCAATAATTTATTTTCTGTCATCTTCTAGCATAAGCTAAAAATTTTGACTATGTGTGTTTACCGCGATGTCAGTGGATTATTCACGACTTCTGGAAATGGATTCAACGCAAATGAACAAGAAAATAAAAGTGAAACAGTAAATTCAGTGTCTACGCAAGCAGAAAAAGAAAATAAACCAGAAAATAATAACATGTAATTTAATTGATTTCAAATTTGGGTTCCTCGTTTAACAAAATTATTTTGATCTCGTATAGGGAATTCGACGACGAGGACGAACTTCTCTATGGAAATTCTGCTGGTGTATTCAATTCTGGCGGTGATCAGACGCTTCAATCCAAAACGGAATCCTTAGCGTAAATATTTGGGATAAAAATGTTTGATTCCATAAACTAGTACCTACAGAACTTTGTTCTTGTCGATTTATAGAACTGACAATATGAATCCTGAGTTAGAAAACGTTCCCACGTATTGGTTGGTGGTTGTTCGTGATAACGGAGTTATGGAGGTGCCAAAATACTTTAAATTATATTTTATTCAAATTGATCATTTGTATTAATATTCATTCATGTCATTAATTATTTTTTAATTTTAAAACATTTAGATTTTTAGTTTGGAAGATTTCAAACTCGTCTACTTGGTGAAAAATTTTCCGATGGGTTTTAAAGTTTTAGTTGATAGCGTTCAAGCGATTGTATCTGGCCCAGTGTAAGATTTAATGCGGTTTTTTTTTAATTGTATAAAAACGGTACCAATTTTTCTTTTTTGTTTTAGAGAAAAACAGTCTGAAAAACACAACGACACTCTGCCGGTTGTCAAAGAGATTTTGCTGGTTGCACTTGGCTATTGCAAATCACGAACTTTACTTCTTGTAAGTTATTTCATAGGATTTGTGGTTTTGTGTTTGATAAAACTTTAATTTTATTTTTGCTCCATTTTGAAAAGGCACGAGTTGATGAAGATTTGTATATATATGAAGCTTTCCCATTTTATGAGACGATGACAGAAAATCATTTGAAGTTGAGATTTAGAAAAGTAAGATCTATTTGCTACATGAAGGTAAAAATTGATTTTTTAATACTTCGATTCGTCGTTAGGTTGCTCACCCAATGATTCTTCGCGAACGAAAATGGTACAAATCAAGAAAAAAGCAAGAACAAACTGAACAAGCACCGGCGTGCCGTGTTGCTCATTTGAGATATTTTGAAGATATTGCGTCGTACTCCGGGGTTAGTAGTTACCGTTCATACATACAATGCTTTTACTGTAACTGGAACAATCTTTAATCATTGTGAACTAATTATAGGTGTTTATTTGCGGCTATTATCCTCACTGGTTATTTCTAACCGCGCGCGGTGAATTAAGAGTCCATCCAATGGGAATTGACGGCTCTGTTGTTTGTTTTTCTCCGTTTCACAACGTTAATTGTCCGAAAGGATTTCTGTACTTTAACAGACAAGTATTTTAAACTTTCAATTAAAAAAAAGTACTAGTTTTATCTATTGCAAACTTAACACTGTTAATATTTTAGGGTGAGCTAAGAATTAGTGTGTTGCCTACCCACTTATCCTACGATTCACCTTGGCCAGTACGGAAAGTTCCACTGCGCTGTACTCCCCACTTCGTGAGTTACCACTTAGAAAGCAAAGTAAGGACTGATCTCTTTCACATTTATTTTATTTTTCTAGTATGTGCGTAACTCAGTAGTGTTATTTTGCAGACATACTGCGTTGTTACAAGTGTGAGCGAGCCTTGCAATCGTTTGGTAAAATTGACCGGTGAAGATAAAGAATACGAAGTTGTTGAAAGAGGTAAAAAAAAATTGTTGAGTTTAGATATATCTTCAATGTAATCGGTACGATGTGTAGAACTGAAGCATTGTTATTCATTAAGAACCAACGAATTATATTTATTTATTTTTTTACTATTTTTGTAACAGATGAAAGATTTATTTACCCTACGATAGAAAAGTTTAGTGTTCAACTTTTCTCTCCTGTCAGCTGGGAAGTTATTCCTAATACCAAGTAACAACAAAGCACCTATTGATTTTATGTGCTGCCGACATACATAACACGTGTTTTTAATGTAGATTTGATCTGGAAGAATGGGAACATGTGACATGTTTGAAGAACGTTAGTTTAGTTTACGAGGGTGCCCGGAGCGGATTAAAAGGCTATCTAGCAATTGGTACTAATTATAATTATGGTGAAGACGTCACTAGTCGTGGACGAGTAAGAAAATGTCTGTTTATGTTCGGAAGCAATCAATTAAACTTTATTTTTTCTACTTTAAGATCATAATCCTGGATGTAATCGAAGTCGTACCAGAACCAGGACAACCATTGACGAAAAATCGAATTAAAATAATGTACAGCAAGGAACAAAAAGGTCCCGTGTCAGCTCTGTGCCAAGTTGCTGGATATCTTCTTAGTTGCATCGGTCAAAAGGTGACGCCGTAATTTTCAATAATATTGTCCGAAAAGTTTATTTATTTAGTAAATCTAATGCGTTTTGACAGATTTACGTTTGGCAATTGAAAGATGACGACTTAGTTGGCATTGCCTTCATTGACACTCAAGTATACATTCATACTGCGGTGTCCATTAAAAATTTAATATTAGTTGCTGACATTTACAAAAGCATCTCGTTACTACGATTTCAAGATGACGTCAGGACTCTGTCTCTAGTTAGCCGAGTAAGTTGTTTACTGACGCAACAAATTAGCTTAAGTGGCTAATTTAAAGTCAAAATTTATTTTATTTATCGCACAAAATTGTTAAGTTTTTTCCTGTCCTAAAGCCAAGAAAAAATGTTTTTCGATTGATTTGTGATGGTTCGGTGGGCCAAAAAAGCTCCCATCACTTTTCAAGGACTTGGCTTAAATCCAAATTTATAAATTAAAAAAGGAAACAACATTTAAAATTATTCTAAGGGAAATTTAACTATAAAAATACAAGCGTATTATTGTTTTGTGCTCAAACATTCACAAAAATTAAAATTTTATGCTGATCTTGTATAAACGATATGGAATCGTTTTTAGGACGTAAAGCCGCTTGAAGTATATGCAGTGGATTTCTTCATTGATAATTCACAGATCGGATTCTTGGGTAAGTTTCAAAAAAACAATTTTTTCGTCAAAAATGAATATAATTACGTAAATAGCAGGAGAAAAAAAATTATTTAAATATTTTTTTGAACAGTGTCTGATGCTGAGAAGAATGTGATTCTGTTTATGTATCACCCTGAAGCCCGGGAAAGTTGCGGCGGGCAGAGGTTACTAAGGAAAGGCGACTTTCATATTGGTTCAAATGTCAATTCCTTTTTCCGAATTCGTGGGAAACTCACTGATCCATCATCAGATAAACGAGCCAGCAGTTCTTTAGAGAAAAAACACATCACTGTCTTTGGTAGAATTTCAACTGCTTACATAAAAATTTTTGTTGATGACTTCATGTGCGTAGTTCTCACATATTTTTTTTTATTGTCCAGCTACGTTAGATGGAAGTCTCGGTTACTTATTACCAATTTCTGAGAAGCTGTACAGAAGACTGCTCATGTTACAGAATGTCTTAGTCACTCATGTTCCACACACTGCTGGTTTAAATCCTAAAGCTTTCAGGTATGTATAAATAAAATGCACATCATCACACGTATGCCTGTAAATGAAAACCAAATTTGTTAACTACGTTTAATATTAATTAAGGATGTATAAAAGTAATCGACGGTATCTGATGAATCCACACAAGAATATGTTAGACGGAGATTTGCTATGGAAATTTTTCAATTTGTCTTTTGCTGAGAAGGGAGAAATATCAAAGAAAATAGGAACAACGAACGATCAGGTTTTTATATGGACTACACGCTAATTTTATAATCAGTGTTATTTAAATTATATATTGAATTAATTTTCATAGATCATTGAAGATTTAATGGATATTGACAGAACAACTGCACATTTTTAGTTAGCTTCGTTTTTAACTTTTACTGTATGATCATCATTCCTTATTCAAAAACCATTTAAATAACAAAAAACAACGACGCGAAAGTTTGTACTTCAGTTTTTTAATTTCCTCATTTCAATAAATTTCATTTTTTTTGAGTATTTGAGATTCAATTCGTGTAGCCAGTTTGATTTACTAACCACCTTACGTATTCATAAAAAAGTTACTGTTACCCTTGGGGGTTAATGTAAGATTTGTCAAGGCCAAAAAGTTTGGGATAAGCTTTTTCTGTTAAGTTGAGACGATAATCTACACTCCTGGCTTAAGGATTTCAAGTTTTCAATTTTTATACAGTGCGAGTAATGTAACCTTGAAATATCACTTACGTAAGTTAAAATTTTTTTCTCTAGTTTCATTGGAGTCTTATAAATAAATGCTGCAATCTGCTTTCAGTCTGAAGTATGTTTGGAGAGAAGTGGAACTCAGTCTGAAATTCGTCCGGCGTGAAGCCTGCTCCGTGCCTGTTTATTCTTAACGCAGAAGAAGGTTGATTCTTTTTTCAAATATTTTCTTTCCTTTGAAGTCACATTTTTACATGTGGTAACGTAATTTAATTTAATTGACGTGACTTTAATTCTGTACAATAAGACTGCATAATTTAATTTAATTATTAAGATTATGGTGTTATGCTGTAAATTATCACTACTTAGTACTAAATGCTTGAATTATTTATTTATAGAATTCTAAGAAATTTTTCGTGAGCGAATGTTTATTTTTATTCTAGAAATTGTGTGCTAATCGCTGTGTTTTTCTTGTCACAATTTTTTTTGGAAGCAGAAATGGCAAGCGGTGGCCGTGTTGTGCGCAGTGGTCGACAAGGTGTTGAAGCAAGTAAATTTGAAAAAGACTTAACTGCAAAAGCTCAAGCTGCCGCTGAACGCCATGCAGTTAACGATCAAATTCAAAAAAAAGAAGTAAAAAAATTATTGGAGGCTCCTGGTTCGTTACAGTTTTTTGACAACAGACTAACGATAATACCGCGTAATTGCAATTGTATTTTATTTTAGTTCCGCTGCCAGAAGATGAAAAACCTGTCAGAGTGGAAGCAGTTGAATTTTATGCCGCGAATAATGCTGTTGGTCACCACACAGACAATTTTGAGCTCGTTAATTTGCCGACACCTACACCAGTTTTGCGTAGAGGAGATTCCTTTTTTATGGGAATTCGTTTTCGTAGCCGTGGATACAACCACGATAAAGATTGGCTAAAATTGATTTTTACATTTGGTAATTTCTGCGAATAATCCTACTGACATTTAACAGTAGGGTAACTAATTTTGGGCGATTTGTTTACAATGATCAGGTCCAAAACCAAATATAGCTCGAGGAACTCAGGTGGAAATTGCTCTTACACCTAACAAAACACTAAAAAAAGATAATGATGGTTGGCAAGCTGTTATTCATCAAGCGAATGACTCAGTATTGACTCTCCACGTAAGCAGTTCAGTTATAAATATTGACATGATTTATTACAATGACTATAAAATGTTTACTCAGGTGAAAATTCCGCATTTCGTTTGCGTTGGCCTTTGGAAGTGTGCAATTACAGATGGACTGAGAGACAGAAAGAAAAACAAGCGATTCGATTGTAAGGAAGATATTTACATTCTCTTCAATCCTTGGTGCAAAGGTTAGTAAAATTTACGTTTTTAAATTTATTTATTGCGGTTAATTGATTATTGATATGTGATTATTGACTCACACTTTTAGATGATTCGGTTCATATGGAAGATGAAAAGCTTCTCGAAGAATATGTATTGAATGACGTTGGAAAGTTGTACATGGGAGTTCATAAATCTCCGCATGGTCGAAATTGGGTTTTCGGTCAGGTAAACTGTAATAGTAAATCGGAATATTTCTTTGGCAATTTTTAACAACAATCTTTGCTTCAGTTTGACGATGTAGTTCTTCCTGCATGCCTCGTTCTTCTTGATCGGGCAAATATAGAATATGATGCTAGAGGTGACCCCGTCCGAATTGTTCGGGGTATTTCAGCAGTGGTAGTTGAAAATTTCTTTTCCAAAAACTGCCGGACACTCTAAGCTTATATTGCAGGTGAATGCTCGAGGCGATGAAGGTTTGGTGGAAGATAATTGGTCAGGAGATTATTCAGGAGGAACTTCTCCAATGGACTGGACAGGTAGTTTGAAGATTTTTGAAGAGTTCGTGGCAGGAGGTTGTAAACCTGTAAAATTCGGACAGTGTTGGGTATTTTCCGGATGCGTGACTACGTGTAAGATAAATTTATTTTCCACTGTTCGGCAGACTAGTATTAGTGAAATTGTTTGCAGTTTGTAGAGCTCTGGGCATCCCATGTCGAAGCGTGACCAATTTTGTGTCAGCTCATGATTGCCACCGAAATTTAACAGTTGACAGATTTTACGATCAAAACGGGGAGTTGAAAACGGATTTAGATGATCAAGATTCCATTTGGTAATTTTTTTGCGCTTACATAATTATTGAATTTTTATTAAAAGACAAATTAACAAAATTAGGAATTTCCACGTTTGGAACGAAGCATGGATGACCAGATTAGACTTGCCTAAAGGTTATGGCGGGTGGCAAGCGATTGACGCTACTCCACAAGAACAGAGCGAAGGTTTTACAATATTCATTTTACAAAGTGTTGTTTGTTAGCTTTTATCTATTATATGCCGCCCGATGTATGCAAAAATGTGTCGCGATGATCTTCTCAGGCCCTTTATATTTCGAGAGCTGGGGGTCTACGCATTTAGGCGAAATTTTTTATCCGGATTGTCATTAATCATGTTTTATAATTTGATAGTTAAGCTGCGATCAGATTCCAAATTAACATACACTCCGTTACTACTAGGGTCTTTTCGTCTTGGCCCAGCGTCCGTAGTTGCTGTTCGTAAGGGTGAAATTGGTTTGCAGTATGATACGCTATTTGTTGTGAGTGAAGTTAACGCAGATATTATACACTGGCAAGATGATGAAAATTCTGACATTGGAATTCGACAAATGAAATGCGTCAATTATTTGTAAGCCCAAACAAATATTTTTATTGGCAGTCCGTTAAATCGATTTTATTTTTATTACAGTATTGGCAAAAGAATTTTAACAAAATCTCCGCACAAAAATACTGACGTGGGTATTGGGGATGCGGAAGATATTACTCATCACTATAAAAATCCAGAAGGTTGGTAAAGTTTTTTGTTCTAATTAATTACTACACGATCTTACCCAATCTTTCTAGGCAGTAAAGAGGAAAGATTGCAAGTTCTGAATGCAGCTCGGCAAGCTCGCTTGTGGTACTTGTACGACGCACCTGTGGAAGGAAGTGAAGATGTAGAATTTGACCTACTGGAGATTGACAAAATCATGGTTGGTGATGCATTCAATGTGACCGTCACAGCTCATGTAAGAATCAGTTTGCATTTTTTGCTTTAGTCTTATAATTATTTGTTTAATTTTTTATTTCGTTACAGAATAAAAGCAAAGAAAAACGAAGCGTTTTTGCTGTACTCTCTGCGAGTTCGATCTACTATACTGGAATTATACACACTTTAATAAAAAAAGAAAAAAAAGAGTCAATCCTCAATCCAGGACAAAGTTAGTTGTTTTATCATACGACCCGCGGGTTGTGTAATAGCAAGAATTAATTTTTTGTTTACAGAAGAAAACATCGTTATGAAAATATACGCAAAGGATTACTGGCACAAACTCGTTGACTACGCTATGATCAAGATTTCTGGCACTGCAAGTGTTCAAGAAACTAAGCAATCTTGGGCGGAGGAAGATGATTTACTAGTGGAGAAACCTGCACTTCAAATTCAAGTAAAATAAGACAAGACTAACGTTTGTTTCGATTTCTTAAATTGCTAATTATATAGGCCTTGACTATCCCCACTGTTAATCAACCTTTGAAGATAAATTGGACATTTAAAAATCCATTGGACGTGACTTTAGAAAAATGTCGATTTTCATTCGAAGGTCCTGGCCTCAGTCGTCCAAAAATGGTTTCATTCAGGTATTACATTTTATTATTTTTGTTATTAAGTGATACATAAGTTGTTTATTTTAGAGATATTGTTCCTGGAGAAACAATCTCTCATTCGGAGACGTTCGTTCCTCGCCGCGCTGGAGAAAGAAAAATTTTGGTCTCATTTGGTTCCAAACAGTTGAATGAAATAAACGGATCGTCTACACTGTCGGTGAAACCAAATTAAATTTCTTTTATACGTTTTTATTTCATGGAGTCAGTAACATTTGTTACGTTATTTAGACTAGCATGAAGTGTACTATTGAGCCATAGTGTTACATTACCTATATATCGCATTTACTTTTCAAAAAGTTTTCTTTGTGTATTGCAAATGCTGCTCTTTTTTGTCAATATAATAACATATTTCCTAGCAACAGACAAGCAAAATTATATTACATAACTCATGATAAATAAAAATACAATATTCACTTATTGATGATTAAGCTTTTTTATTCGCACATTATTCAATTATTTATCTGGAAATCTTATTCCTGCAGACAATAGCAAAATTTACAAAAGTAGTGTGAAAAATCAATTCGTTGAAATTTTTTGCACATCGTATTCTCATGATCTTAGAATAAAATCCTCATGTGATTGGCTAATTTCCAATCCGCATTACGTCACAATTGCGTCATCAATCCGACCCAATCAGCGCTACTATCCACGTACGAGCCGCTATCGTGCTAGTCCATCGTCAGTAGTAAACTCGTTTGTCTGGCTAGCGCTGCCTTCTCTTTCCTTAATTCAAAACCGGCTTTTCATTATACACCGTTTATTGACGAAGAAATGGCTTCGGCATTAAAATACGTCAAAAGGTAACGTGTTAATTAGATATTTAAAATGGTGTTAAAGTTATTCATTACGGTTTTATCGCTTAAATCTTGTGTATATACTATACAAGCTGTGACATTTACAAATCTTTAGTTTTATGCCGTTGAAATTAAATCCTAGGTCAAAGTATGGGAATTTGAAACTCAGTCAGACGTCTAGGCTAACCTAATTTCCTGCTTGCTTAGTCGAGTTAATTTTCCATAACGAATTAACAGGTTTTTTTGAGGTGAACTTCACCTGCGTGTACCTGCTTCTTGCTGTATAGGTACACAAAAATTATCACGGTTTTGTGATCACGAAGCATTTTTAAAAGATAAATACAAAATGTTTGTTATTTGGGTGATACGACACTCAATAACATAGATAAGGGTCTAGATTATATCGTAAACTATTTTTATTTTTTCAGAGCTACATTTTCACTTAAATCGCAAAATTACGGTTTTCTTCACATTCATTTGAAATCTTTCGTTCGAAGTCTTACCGTTGCGCACGGGGATGTGAATAAGTTACCAAGCAAAGTACGTTCTTTCATACATGCATTACGTAAATATCTAAATTTTTGTGTAAATATTTATTCTTGTTTAAAATTAACAGGTACGAAAATTCGTTGAAGAGCATGAAAAGTTATTAAAACCTGCGAGCGTTCATGTTTGTAATGGAAGCAACGAAGAAAATACTGCACTTCTTAAATTAATGCAACAGCAAGGAATTATAGAGCCACTACCGAAGCTTCAAAACTGGTATTAACTTTTTTTTTAAATACCACTAAGTAAACAAAATTATTTAAATTTATATTTTTCCCTGAAGCTGGTTATCGAAAACTGACCCAGCAGACGTGGCTAGAGTGGAAAGCAAAACAATAGTTGCTTCGAAAAATAAACGTGATACGGTTCCAACTCCTGCAGCAGGGGTTAAAGGACAATTGGGTCAATGGATGTCAATTCCCGACTTGGAGGCTGCTTTGGGAGAACGATTTCCAGGTTGCATGGCAGGTAAGTTACTCAACAGGCAATCTAAGTTTTTATTATAGAGAGAGAATAATTTCTTAAATAATAGGAAGGACGATGTACGTTATTCCTTTCAGCATGGGTCCTGTAGGATCTCCTTTGGCTAAAATCGGGATTCAAATAACCGATTCGCCGTATGTGGTTGCTTCTATGAGGATAATGACAAGAATGGGACAGAATGTTTTGGATGTTCTCGGGGAAAATGATTTTGTGCGTTGCATTCATTCAGTCGGACAACCATTACCCATGAAAAGTGAGTATTTAAAGAGCATAAATTTTGGTTTTAGTTTAATTTTGACATGCACCCACATAACGGCACAAAATTTTAAAATTTAAACTGATGATACAAATTTAAATTTAAAAACTAATCAATTTTTTTTTCTAATTGGTCCCAAAACGCAGCAGCGGTCAGGTACGATTATATATTTTAAAATGTAGATTTGTAAGATTTTCCGTTAGTCGTTACCATTTTTTTTTAAAACAAGGCATATTTTATTTTTAAACTAATTTTGTTAGAGACACCGATAAATAACTGGCCCTGCAATCCAGAAAAAACAATAATTTCTCACATTCCTGAGAGAAATACGATCGCATCCTTCGGTAGCGGCTACGGAGGAAATTCTTTATTGGGGAAAAAATGTTTCGCGTTGCGAATCGGCTCTACCATCGCTAAACGTGAAGGATGGCTAGCGGAGCACATGTTGGTATGATTCGACTTTGTCTTTAATGGATAATAATTTTTAATTAATTAAATCCTTTGTGTCGAAAGATTCTTGGAATCACGAATCCAAAAGGAGTTAAAAAGTACATTACGGCAGCATTTCCCAGTGCCTGCGGAAAAACGAATTTGGCTATGTTGAAGCCGTCCATTCCCGGTTACAAAGTGGAATGTGTGGGTGATGATATTGCCTGGATGAAGTTTGATTCCGAAGGAAGACTGCGCGCGATTAATCCTGAAAATGGATTTTTTGGTGTTGCGCCAGGTATGTGTGTAAATTTTTCAATTTGCAATTTTCTTAGTACATAAAAGGATTTATTCGTAGGTACTTCGAATTCAACAAATCCCAACGCGATGGAGTGCATCAAATCGAATACAATTTTCACCAATGTTGCCAAAACGAGTGATGGCGGAGTCTACTGGGAGGGATTAGAAAAAGAAATTTCTCCTACTACAAGAATTGTTTCTTGGTTAGGAGAAGAGGGATGGACACCAAAATCCGGACGGCCTGCTGCGCATGCCAATTCTAGGTTGTCAACACTTTTTTCATACTCAAATAATTTAGTTCGTGACTGATTCAAATACTTGTTTAGATTTTGCACTCCTGCGAAGCAATGTCCAATTATTGATCCACAGTGGGAGAACAACGAAGGTGTACCAATAGAGGCCATATTATTTGGTGGACGACGACCGTCTGGTAAATTGTCCAAATGATGAGATTGCACGAACAGTATTTCAATTTTGTTTTATTTTTTAAGGTGTGCCTTTAGTCTACGAAGCTTTTGACTGGAAACACGGTGTTTTTATTGGAGCCAGCATGCGGTCGGAAGCAACTGCAGCTGCAGAACATAAAGGTTGAAAACATTGTCGAGGAAGGAAATATTATTTTTCTGAAAATAATTTAAATAATTTAGGAAAAGAAATAATGCATGATCCATTTGCTATGAGACCATTTTTTGGTTACAATTTTGGACATTACTTATCCCACTGGTTAAGCATGGAATCAAAACGGAACGTGAAATTACCCAAAATATTTCACGTCAATTGGTTTCGAAAAGATGCGAAGGTGAAGACATTGGGAATGAATTATTGGATTTAATTTGAAACTTGCCTAAATACCTGCAGGGAAAGTTCTTGTGGCCAGGATTCGGTGACAACGTTCGCGTTTTAGATTGGATTTGTCGTCGATGCGACGGTGAAGACGTGGCAGAGAAATCGCCGATTGGATTCATTCCTTCACGTGGTGCACTTAATTTGCAAGGATTAAACGAACCAGTAAACGTGGAGGAATTATTCAAGTTACCCAAGGATTTTTGGCTAAAGGAGGTCTGTGTATTTACACTGTGGAATAAGATCAATCGTTTAGTGTTTGACGTAGTTAAATTTTCAGGTAGGAGAAATCGAAAAATATTTTGCTGAACAAGTTAACGAAGATTTGCCGACTGAAGTTGCCAACCAACTAAAATCTTTGAAACAAAGAATAGAGAAAATGGCTTGAATAAATTTCACATCTTTTATTTATTCTTCTGAGTACAGCGATCGGAAATTTGCCTATTAATGACCCACAAAGGTTATCAAATTTGAGTAGATGTAAAATAAAGATAAGTGTGAAATTATGAACTTTAGAACTTACCACGATTAAATAAATTTCCACTCGATACGATACTGATTTATCTTTCTATTTGCTACATCGCGTGATCGGTCTATATTTAAACTGGTTTTAGCGGGGGCAGTAAACGATGCCAGAAATGACGTGCGATTACGTCATGGTTTATACTAAGGTCGATAAAAAAATAAATTTTCTGAGTGAAATAAATAAAATTTAAATTAATATTCGAATATAAATTTTTTAAGTGTCGTAGTGTAACTAGTTCAAGTATTGGTGACAAAAAAAAATTTTCGACTGCTCCGCTAAAATCGACAAAAGTTAATCCGTAGCGTGGAATGTAGCACGTGTAGTGTCAGTTTGATTTTGTTGGTAGTGTGGAAAGCAAGTTAACGCTTTTATTTTTCCGATTGATAATGGGGCGAAGCAAAAAGAGGAAAAGTACCGTCAAGACTCAACCTGCGGATATAAGTTTAAGTGACGATTATGATCAATCCGCTGTCAACCAGCGTGTTAGTGAAGCCATGAACAGCTTGCAAGAAATGAGACGGATAATGCTCGGTGATATCGATGAAGACGACGGGCGTAAATCAGCAATATGTGAAAAAACTGAACGAATTGAATTATTTTTTACACAATTGATGGAGATAAGTTCGGCTGTAGAAAGGGAAGCTCAAAAGGACAGACATAATGCGGTGAAAAGAGAAGCCCATAGTTTGCGTAAAAACATGCAAGAATTTACGGATGCTTTTTTGAAATTTGCGAATGTAACTGTACAAAGGATTGACGCAAATCAGCAAGCCACTCTGAACACGTGATTACGTAAGGATTCTGTTTTCAGTTAATTTTGGATTTTTTTGGAAAAAAGAACTATGTAAAACACTGCAGAAAAATTGATTTTCTCAAAAAACATTCAATTTATATTTACAATAAAACTGTACATCCTTTGTAATTTGGTTTCCTTTTTTTTTCTTTTTTGTCGAAGCAACCCAAGTACAAAATTTTTGTTTACAATTTAAAACTTCCCACATTTTTCCCTAGCGGCTTGACTCGTCAACACGTCCTCAAGGGTGAATTTTGAAGCGTCGTTAAAAAGTCCATGTAACGTTGGTGATATCAGTGATCTGCGCGTATCACATTCTCTCGTAGGAATCACACGAATATACGTATTATTTTGTCTTGTCGTGTGAAATTCCATTGGAATAATTTAATTTACTTACTCTTAAATTTCTGGTGACATTTTCTGGTGCTGTCATTACAATAATGAATCCAAGGCATTTATTCAGAGTATGATTCGAGTCTGGCAATGGCAACATTAAGTTCGAGTAGCAAAATTGATGGTGAGTTTATTTCTATTCAGAGAATTGTAATATGCTTATAAATGCACATTTTTAATTTAAGCGATCGTAGTGGCATTGGTAGATGCTGCTAATGACAAAAATGATGACGTTCAACGCGCGATCAGGTTATCATTACAAACCCTTGGCGTTAAAAAGCCTGAGTTAGTGTTAACAAGTTGTTCTTCCTATCTTACTAAACATCCAAAGGTAAATATAGATGACTCTGCAAATTATGGAAATCGTTTACTGATAATTGATTAAACATTATTACGCATATTGTAATAAATTCATATTTTAAATTATTTTACAGCTTTCCATTAGACACAAAGTCGTAATATTAAGAACGATGAAAATTGTCTGTGATAGTGCTACGAATTTACCATCCGAGTTACGACAAGTGTTAATTAAACAAGCTTCTGACGAAATGGTTTTATCTAAGGTAAAATAATAAATTTGGCCAAATTGCGTAATTGTCGCATACTAAATTTCACAAAAATTTTTGTTATCTTGCTTTGAAGGAAACACTTGCTGATTGGCAAAATTCAGCAAGCGGAGTTTTGGTGTCCCTTGGAAAAAAGAATTGCCACGATGTAATGGAGGTATTACTGGTTAGTTTTCAACCTGGAGTGGTACCCAACTTTTACATTCTACAAACTATTGCTCATTTGGCTCACACGAATGGTAAGGATTTAATTTTTTTTGATGAATTTATCTGAAAATTACACTTTCTCCGTCGAATGCTATGTAGCGTATAGTATGGTTCCATTTCTGAAACCTGTTTTGGGAACGTTGTTATCTGTAATGAATGAAATAAAACAGGACAACGTGAAGTGTGCTACTGCGTATGGTACAGTAACTGTCAATTTCATCAAGTTTTAACTAGCGTCTGAAATGTTTTATCAATTTAGCGTTGAGTAAATTCAGTGAGGCTATTTTGGAATACGTAGCAAATATTGACAAAGCTCCAGATCCTAGTGTTAAAAAAGAAATGTTCCAAACTGAATTTTCTGCTGCTTGTAGCGTATTGTTTGTTTGGTTACAAGCAAAAGAAATAAAGGTTTGAACTTGTAAACTTAAAATGATGAGTTGGGTTATTGATTAATTTGCGCATTTCAGCTTCGGTTGATAACTTTAGAATCGATAAGTTGTTGTTCACACTTAATATCCAAGGAGAAGTATGAAGAACATTTAACTCGTGTGATTGCGTCCATTTTATCTTTATACAAACGTCAAACTGAATTTCACGTCGCTACTCAGGTATAAGAATTTAATTAAAATTTATTTGTTTTATTTATTAGAATTTTTTTGTTGTAGAGTTTATGCATGACATTAGAAAGTGGCTTTGAAAATGGTTGCACAGCATTGGTTGCGCACATTGATAGTTTAATTCAAGCACTGTTTCCTCAGGTACTGTATAAGATAGTATACATCTAAAAAAGAACTACAAAAATAAATTGTGTGTTCAGGTTTGTGATGTTCCAGACTATTCCAAACCCGAATTGCTGAAGAATCACAATGAAGTATTGCGTTGCTTTTATTTAATTGGTGAATAATTTTACAGTAATAGCTTTGTGTATTTGTTTCTCAATATGCTAACAAAAGTGTGGGTTTTTAATAGCAGAATTTTTTTTTTTTTCGTTTAGTACAACATTATCCAGACCCGGTATTACAACTACTAAGTATAAATTTAGAGAATTATAACGAAAAGAACCGTGTTGGAAGTTTGAACATTCTGAGACATTTGGTCAATACCTTGGGTAATTTAATCGACGTGCAAAAATGTGACATTGAGCTGATTGTATTTCATCAAATTGAAAATTTTATTTTTCGGGGGAAATTAGGAGGATCTTTAAAAGAAAAAATTAATCCTGTCTTGGAACTTCTTAAAGTTGTTTCAAAGGATAACAATATCAAGGTACAGTATTGAAAGTATTGCAGCTATTCGATGAAATATAATATGAATTGTTTTATTAATTTTTGTCAATTTTTTCAAGGTCAAACAAGTAATGGCACCACTGATCGTATCTCTGGCTCATCACGGATATTTAGAATGCGGCGTTGGTACAGTAATGGTTGAATTTCTAATTCGACATTCGGGATCGTCCACTGAAGATATTCAAGTGATTACACAACTCTTTTCATTTTATTATTGATTTACAACTTGCCGAGATTTTAGTTACAGGATAAATCTAGTGATTCCTCAGTGCGTACCACTTGTGAGAATGTTTTACATGTTCTTGCAACGGCTGTGCCACATACGGATAAAGTAAGATATAGTAAATATATACATACTGTATATGTAGATCTACAAATTTAAAATATTTCTGGTAGATACTTTGGCCGCATTTGTTGGAATATATTGTACCGATACATTACACTGGCAGCATTGGTACAGTTTGTAAAAACGCTGCAACTATTGCAACAAAACTTCGCCATAGTGAAAGTGAAATGTTCGAGATTGAGTATAGCGATTTGAGTAAGTGACTCTAGTTACTTTGAAATATGTTATCAATTACAAATCTAAATCATAGTTTACATTTATAGACACTATCCACAAACCATGGGCCCTGATGTCGCGATTATTCGTAAATTATTATTTTTTTCTCGTGTTTTTGTAATTTTAAACGTAGTTATTTACTCACAGGTTTTGGTCGGCCACTTGACACACGAAAGAATTTCTATTTTGCAATTGATGAAAGCGCTAGCACCGACTTTTAACAAAAATATTGTTGCAACGTGGGACGCAGAAATTCCAAAAATGATTAGCCTTCTTCAGTCTGGTATTTGAGTATACAAAAAAAAATAACGTAGAATTGACAATTTATTTTACTTAAGAGTTACAACTGGATTGGGAAGATGAAGTTTTACGATTGTTAGGAAGTACACTGAACGACATTGATGAGGAGGAATGGTCTATATCATTTGGTCGTGTACTTGTGCAGCAAAATAAATTTTATTCTGAAAATTCGAGAGGAAAGGTAATTTAAGTTTCATTGAGTAATGTTTGAATTCGATTGTATTCGAATGTTTTCAGGCATTTTTATTTAAATGCGTCGGAGAAGTTTTGGTGAAGGTTCATGATGAAGAATTCGTTCGAGGTTCGTTAAATGCTATTTATGAAGCAACAAAGCATACAGATTATGAGGAAAGAGTGGTTCGTAACTAGACGTCCTGCACTTATTTACGTTATGTATACGTGTAATTCTATATCTAATAATGATTTCAGGGTTGCGCAAAAGCGTTTGGACGGGCCTCAATAACGCATTTAAAAACCGTACTGAATGTTTTGGAAATTCTAAATACGACTACAACTTGCAAAAAGCCAAGCGGCCTGCTCAGTTTCTTTTTGGTAGGTTATCGAACTCAATAAATTTGGATATTAATTGTGAATTGTGTTTCTATAATTATAGGAGTCGAAGTCTGACGCAAGTGATTCCTTTAGACCGACGGCTGTTCTTTGCTTTGCCTCTGTCTTTAAATGTGCTCAAATGGTTCAGCTCGTTCCTAAAATTGAAGCAACTTTGGTAACGCAGATTCTGCCGTATACACGAGTTGCAAAAGTGAGATTGCGTATACAAATTTATTTTTTTATTTAAAATAATGCTTGATTTTCCATCTCAGACAGAGGATATGATTGTGACTTTATTACAAGCAATTGATGCATGTGCTTGCGCTTTATTTCCTGTCCGATTTGGTGGATATTTTATGCAAAACACGAGAAATGAATTACTGAACAACGTCTTAGCAATATTTTCAAATGCTGAATCTAATAAAGTGATGGACATTGCACTGAAATGCATCACTGATTTATTGTACGCCAAAGTGGAAACGACATTTGACACTTAGTAATGTTATGTATTTGCAAATACATGTCATAATTTTTTTCTAGGAAACTACATCCGCCTGAAAGTAAAGATGAATGGGATCCGGTATTGCAAAACTGCTTACTTAAGATTTACACTTTAAAACCTGATGAATCTGAAGGATTAATAGCTGACGGAATATTTAACCAACTAGATGGCTTGTTAACATATTTGTTAGCACGAGACGCGACTTCTGACAACCTGGACTCTATCATTAGCGTATGAATCGTAATTTTGCTTATTTTTAATTTAACTACTTAAATTTTGCGATCGTATTTTTTATCTTAGACCGTGGAACGTTGGATATATTCTCCTAGAATTGAGGAAAGAAAACGCAGCATTCGCTCTATGGTCACGTTACTTAAATCATATTCTCCAATTATCAACTATGGCGGAGAAGTAAGAGATTATACTGAAACTGCACAGTTATATTGCAATCATTGCAAGTTTTTTTTTTCCGTTTCAGAAATTCGTCCAATTCAGTCCAGTGGGTAATTTGTTATCTTTGTTCATTCCGCGTTGTTTTGATAGTGATCATGTAATTCAGAAGTACGCAATCGAGGGAGTAATAATTTCATTTCGAATTTCTGCGTTACTAGACGGTATTTAATTGTATTTATCACTTGTCAGTACTGTAGTTAAGCTTTATAACACTGAATTGTGCAGGATTTGCCCCAGATTATTACAACTCAGCCTTAGCTGAACTTGCCAATACGCAATTAAATTTTGAAGAAAATGAAACAATACTAAAATCACTTGGAAAGGTATTTAATAAATTGTCGAATTGCACTGTGCAGCAGTCACAAAATTAATACGGATTTACTTAGATTGTCGCCAACCATTTGCCTCATGATCAATTAGTTGCCTTAACACAAATGATTTTTGACGGATTATCTGATACTGTGCTAAATAGCGCAATTGGTGTTTCTGCCTTTTTGAATATTATTCTTGACCACCGAGGCGCAGCCTTATTTCAACATGTAAGCTGAGTGATGAATTGACGAAAGCAGTTTAAAATTTTAATTCTTTTACAGGTAGATACTTTCCTGCAAATTTTGCATTCCCGATTGGATTTAGTTGAGGACACGGAAGTTAAAAATTCAGCTATACTAATTGTACAAAAATTAGGTAGACATCATTTGACGCCAGTTGTCAATTATTTATTGAGTTGCAATATTCCATACAACAGGTATAAATAGTTGGAATTTTTTATGCCATCCGTACCGTGCTCTAATAATGAATTTTTTTCTTTATCTTTTTTTTAGTGCTGTAGTTAACTCATGGAGAATTTTGGCTCAAGATCCTGAATTGGGTAGTGCAATTTTGATAAACTTTTTGCAATATATAACTAAATCCGACCACGTGTACCAAGTACCAGACCCTAGAAATCGGAAATTGAAAGTGTTCTTGGCTCATCACAAATCAATATCTGTGAGTATTATAATTTTAAATCTAACTTTTACATGGCAGTATTTCTTACTGTTGCTTTTCTTAGGTTCTTTTAGCTCTAAAAGAACTTTTTCACCAAGTCCAAATGGATGGAATTGCGCGCGAATATTTTAGCCAATTATTTGCATCTTTAACTCTACTATGTGGTATTTTTGTTACTGCTTATCCATCACCACCCCCAGGATTCAATAAGGAAAAATTTTTGTGGCCAACTTTACCTGTTTTGGAGAAAATGGATAACAATTATCCCATCAGGTGGAAAATTTTATTTTTATTGTCTTAAATTTAAAATTAAATGTGATGTCGCGTTATTAGGATCGCCACTGAAGCTTTCCGAGCATTTCTTTTGTGCGCCCAAATGGAAGATTTTCTCTCATTTGTTTCTGAACGCGAGTGCTGGCTTAATTTTGAATCGACTAAACTTTATCTTGATTCTGTTGTCTGTTTGGCAAGGTTCGAATTAATTATTAGATAACCTGGACGACGTAATAATTTTATAGATTTTTTTACTGTTTTGTTTTCAGAGCAGCCTGTGCGTTCGTGCCGAAGCATTTGTCAGCGACAATTCACTATCTAAATTTTGCTCTGTCTAGTAATCACGTCGCCTATCGCGTGGTAACATCAGCATTTTTTGCCGAAGTAAGAAATTATTTAATATTGTCTATATAGTTATGATGATGTGTAAACGAGTGATTTGCTTTACAAGTTGATCAGTCGAAGGTGCAACGGTGAAGAGGTATTGCTGGAATTAGTGATGAATAATTTGATCGCCAAATTAGCTGATTCTTCAAACGTTGTGAGAAAACTTTGCATCATGGGTCTCGCGAACATAGCAAACGGATCAGCCAATGAAGTATTTATTAATCATAATTAAACAAAATATTGTTTTTATAATAGTTTGAAATTTCTTTTTTTAAAGATACAAAAATATTCGCCTACCGTTTTGTCTGCAATGGTAGTTGGTTTAGATGACAGAGATGATCCACAAGGCGAAATAATTTTGGAAGCCATGAATGGACTGTCAAAAATATTTTCGTTGATTGAGTCGACATTCGTGGAACCAGTGCTGATTAGTATTGTAGTGAGAATTCGCCCTTACTTTGAAAACGTAACTAATGGATATTAAATTTTCGTAAACTTATTTATTAAGGTTGCTTTTAAATTCTAGACTAAACCGTTCATCCGCGCGGCATCTTTTAAATTATTCGGAGATTTGTCTCGATTTGGAGTCGGTGAATGTCAAGCGGCTTTTACGGAGCAGATTCAGAATAGTCTGATATCGTTATTACTGCACTTAAATGATCCGGAAGAATGTGTAGTTAAAGTAAGTAAAATTAAGGGATTTATTGAATAAAATTCAATAGATTTATTACTTAGGCATGTAAATATGCTCTTCGTTCTGTTGGTTCCTTAACGTCTTCAGAAGCCATGAATGTAATGTTTCAAAAGCATTTGTTGGACGATGCGGTTTTAATTTATGGAGAATTTATGAATGATTTGAGCAAAATAATGGTCAGTAAATATTTTTTTAATAACGTGTTTAAATGCTATTACATTCTTCTTCTGAATCGGGTTAATTAGATCAAAGATTTTCCTGACAAGATACCGTTTTACATCACGACGAATGCTTCTCAATTTAAAAGTTCCTGGCCAATTATTCATGGCAACGCTCTTATGTTCGTGGGTACGCGCTTATTCATTTGCGACTAATTCTATTTAGAACTAAATATTTGTATAATTTACTAGGTTACTTACTTAGTAATTTGCCTACAAAAATGCAGGAACAAATACCAAAAGAATCAATTTGTACAGGTAATTCTAAATTAACCTTACAATTACTTTTCTTATAATCAACAAAAATTTTATTTACAGCCCTAACTCTATCACTTAAATCCGATTCTGATTCGGTTCGGATTAAAGCTGCCGAAGCAATGAGTTTGTTGCACGAGTATTAATTATCCTAGTTGCTCGTTTCGAACGAAATTTGGTGTATTGTAACGCTTGGGTTTGTTCGCGTGTACATTTCAAATTGTAAAATAAAGTATCGACCTATTTCTAATTAACAGTCCAAATAAGGAATTAAGACTCGTGAAAGAAAGTAGTGATAAATGCGCTTAAGCAGACTATTAGGGAAAGCTCTTTCCCAACATGCCACCTGGTGACTAACACTGACATTTAAAACATGGGCGGTGGCCATCTATTGCCGTTATGTAATATTACTCACTTCCATCATGATGGCTTCCCAATTGCTTCCTCCTGTCAAAACGGAGAAGCAAATTTTTGAAAATTCTATGCCCGAAGATGATCCAAATTCAAATTCGACAGTAAGCACGACTGATATAACAGAAGATGAAATTAAGCCACGTTGGGGGCCGCACCATGCTGGAGCAAAAGAATTAGCCAATTTATACAGTCGAGGTGAGTTGAGTCAGTTCTGAATGTGCAACACTTGTTGGGTTTCTCCCAAAAACAACTTGCTTTTATTCTTCTTGTTCTTCAACATTTAGGAAAACGAATACAGGAATATATTTGTATCACTATGTGCATTATATTAATGATGATCAATTTTTACCATATGTGCATCCACTTTAGATTAGAAAATTGGAGTATTATTCTAATTGCTGCAAGTAAGATAATGTCATGTTTTTAGCTTTCGCGTATCAATTTAAACAATTTGTGAGTTTGTATAAATAAAATTATTATCATTCAGCTGGTACATTTTATTACCGTTTTTGAAATGAAAATGTTTTCTGATTCATAATCATGTTTAAATTGATAAGCAAATAGGTGGTTGTATTTGATCATTACAGATATGATATGTGCTTTCAGCATTTCGTAATTTTTGTTTTTGTGCGCAGTTTGCGGAATTATAACTGCTGATTTTGGCAGTGGATTTGTTCACTGGGGAGCTGACACGTGGGGATCGGTGGAAGTGCCAATTATCGGAAAGGTTGAGTACTGAAAGAAATGAGTTTTTAATTGCTAATTTAAATTTTAAAAATTTATATTTATGTTGTAGAATTTTATTCGTCCATTTCGCGAGCATCACATTGATCCTACCTCAATAACTCGCCACGATTTCATCGAAACTAACGGCGACAATTTTATGTTAACGATTCCTACTTTAGCCCAAATGGCACACAACTTTTACATCCAAACTCCAGACGAAGTTCAGAAGAATTACTCGAAAAATTGTTATTTATTTCTTCTGGCTCTCTTCGTTGCAATGACTAATCAGGTTATATAATCACATGAATGACATTTATATAAATATTGACATTGGATTTTTTTTTTATGTTACAGATTCATAAGTGGTCTCATACATATTTCGGCTTACCAACGTGGGTGACTTATTTACAAGATTGGCATATTATCCTACCCCGTCGTCACCATCGCATCCACCACGTGGCACCTCACGAAACGTATTTTTGTATTACTACAGGTTGGCTTAATTACCCTTTAGAAAAAATTCAGTTTTGGTCAACGCTGGAATTGATAATCGAAGCCATTTTTGGTGTAAAACCTAGGGCAGACGACTTCAAATGGGCTCAGAAAAGAGAATAATTATTCCTTTACTCGCGGATAAATAATTTTTTTAAAAATTCGGGGGTCAAAGGTTTTCAGATTCGAAGCTCCATTTTTGGTGCTTTGCTGCTCATTTTGCAACGATAAGATATTTCTACATTATTGATACACCGGATTCAAGTGCGGCTTAACGCATGATTTTCCCAAGCAAAGCTCAATTCAAAAATTCTGGGTATATTGTGCGTTCTTAATGATTATTTATTTACATTTTTTTTTAATAAGTTAATTTAATAAGAAAAATTTTTGCTTTCAACGTTTTTAATTCAGTTGAAGTTAAACTGTCATCTGAGTAGATATTAATTTATACTTAATTTTTTTTTAACCGTAGTGTACGATCTTCACGAAAAATTGGTTACAAGTACAATTATTGGTCTAAATAATTGTATTGGTACAGTAATTGCATTACAATACCGATTTTAAAACTTGCACATTTTTTGAATTTTCAGATGCAAGTTTTAAAATTTATTACCTAATGTGCTTACAAAACTTATTTACAAAATAACCTCAGTTAGAAATTTATAACTTGATGAAAGTCGTTCTTCCACGGATGATACTCATTTGGTCTTACTACGCGTGGCTTCCATTTTGTGCAGATGAAACGGAAATTATCAACAGATAAAAAAAATAATTTTTGAAGACGAGCTTTCTCGATTCCAGTTTTCCATTGGTAAACTTACGTGTACGTAAATCTCTGTAACAAGATTATTGACAACATTGACAAAGCAAACGCGAACTGTGTTTCGTTGTACGCAAGATAGATGGTGAACTATTGATGACAGTTATTGTGTGTTAAGGGAATTAACGTGGTTTTTTATTTTTATTTTTAGGTTAACAAAAAATTGTAAGAAAAATTTGCTAAGTGCCAAGCTTTTAAAGATGATTTTAAGGACAATCACGGTTATACTTAGACTTCTCTACAGAGCCATTTAAGACAGACTATTTATAATAATATTATTAAACATGAATTGGTACTTTCATGAAAATAACTTAATGATCTCTTAAAAAAGGATATCAAATTAACGTGGTCGCAAGCTACTTGTAAATCCCAAAAGATTTGCTTTGTTCGAGGAATATATACCGGGTTATGATATATGAAAATGATCTAAATTTAACAAGCTTGCCAAGTGTTATGTGGAATGCTTCTAAAGTTTAGCATGATGATTGGTTTTTTTAAAAAAAACTATTAACGAATGGGCAGTGTAACGCCGCATACATTTCGTAAAGTTTAATGTTTTCATTGTGTCGTGAATTAAGTGGGTGTGCACACGGTAAACATTTTACATTTGATCTTTTTTGTGTTTTGATTTTGGTTTTGATGCTTTACACAAAAAGCATAAAATAATGGACTGATTGTTGTATTTGATGATCTCTGAAATCTATTTGTATTTTTAATGGAATTTAGTTTAGTTTATTTTTTTTGGTAAATTTTATTTGGTCACTCATAATATTACTTACCATACCTACGTAATAGTGGGCACACGAACAAATAATCAAGAGACGCGATTTGAATTGACTTAATGGGGGAATTTTTAGAATACATTTTTGTTACCGTATGTTGATTTACAGCTTGTTTTAGTATTCTGATTTTTTTGTGTAGTTCTCTATTTCGAAATTACTAAATCGTCGAATAACATATGTTCAAATCAATGGATTGTGAAGTTATATTTGGACACATGCAATGTTAATTTAAGTCGAGTGTACAATTGTCGTGTGGCATGACATGTGATAACTATATTGCCTTACTACAAATTTAAAACGATAAAAAAATAAGGAAAAAAAAAAACCTCAAAGAACCCATTTTTTTTCTCCCTTTTGCTAGCTTTTCTTTACTAAATCATGGTGCTTCTGTTTCAGTTATGTTAATTTCTAGCGATCAAATTGTAGTAAACGGAAAGTAACGTAGTTACAGAAAAACGCTTTAATCTTTAATGTGATCATTGAGCTAATGTAAACAAAAATTGCATAATTAAATGAAGCAATTGTTTACGCGCAAGAAATTATTTTATTCCTTGTAATTATTTCGTAAAACATGTAAACATTTCATTTATACCACTTACATTATCGTATTTAGTTGAAAAAAAAAAAGTTAAAAAAAGAAGAAAGATATAGGAAGCATTTAGTGCAATTCAGTTGCTACTTCAGTTTGTAGATTTGCATCTATAATTTGTTGTTCAGTGGTTTCAATATGCTCGTGAACGAGAAACTGTTGCTGTCCAGCATCCAATTGAATGTTAGGATCAATATGAACAACAGTTGCATTATCTATCTGAGAAGTTTTCAATTGTCCGACTAAAATTGGATATCGGTCAGTCTGAGATATCTCTAATGGAAAACCCTGAAATAAGAAAAATACAAAACATTACACACTACTAAAAATAATAATATTAATATTAAATATTAATCAATTAGACCTGCGTAGCAATCGCAATTTTATTGCGAATTTCTTCAATGGTGCTAAACATAACTTGTGTTGTAGTTAAATTGTTGGGTAATCTATCTAGTTGAGTTAACGTAGGAATTGTGTGCGCTGTTTGTACCAACAAAGCATGTTGTTGATTTTCATCGATTTCGCCACCGTTTTTCTCCCCAGAATCTATTAGTACCGAGGTATGGTCGGTGTTGACAGGTATAGTTCCTGCTTTGTGATCTGCCATATGAGTGATATAATTTTCTTTCTTTATAGTACGAAATGCGCATAAATTGCAACTATACATCAAGCCTTCGTCTTGTCCCGGGTGCTTATTTTTTAAATGCGTTTTGTATGTACTTGACTGAATGCAAGCATACGGGCAGAAAGGACACTTATACGGTTTTTCTCCAGAATGCCTCATTTTATGTCGTCTTAGTGAGTTATGGTCGGCAGTACGGTAAGCACAAAACGAGCAGGAAAACGGTTTTTCTCCTGTATGTTGTCTCATGTGCATTTTTAGGGTGCTTCGGCATGAAGCTGCGTAACCGCAGTAATTGCACAAAAACGGGCGTAATTTATTATGCACTGTGTCTTTGTGAACTCGTAACATGCGTTTGTCGGAGAAAAATCGGTGGCAAACATCGCATTCGCCACTGCGGAAAGATCGCTGACGTCGTTTGTCCATGTGAATAACCTAAAATTAACAAATTTTTTTTAAATTTAAAGCACTGTAATTTAATATTTGTTATATTGTCTACCTTGTGATTACGAAGTTGTTTACTAGTTTTAAATCCTTTACCGCAATTATCACACAAGAACGGTCGCTCCTCACTATGAATACGCTTATGCATGTTAACTAGTTTGCTGAAACTAGGTTTACAGATAATGTACAATAGTTATTAATTTTTAAACGTCGAATGATTTCAAAAAATTATTTTTACCTGTAGGTTTTATAGCTGCACTGATCACACGCGTATAATTCCATATCTATAACATGAATGCGCCATAAATGAACACTGATATTTCTCCAATGATCAAATCTTTCGTGACATTCCGGACAAGTGAACCCTGCCACATTCCGAACGTGACATCGACGATGATAATCCAGATTGTCGATTGATTTCATTCTAATGGCGCAGTCGTCAATTTCACACCTACATAGATCGCACTCAAAAATTAATTAAGGTATTAAAATTTGTAAATAACAATCCTAAACGAACCGATATCCCAATTCATCTTCTACTTTAAGTTTCGGATTTTTTCTTCGCAGTGCAGTTATTCCCGTATTTTTTGATCCTTTTGGTCGGCCTCTCTTTTTAAGAGGACCCGTAATTTTGGATGCAAGCTGTGAGTTGTCAATGGCGTCGTCGGTTATGACTGAATCCTCCTTAGCGGAGTTAGAAACATTTCTCAATCGAAGCTTTTTCTTTTTATTTGCATCCTCGTTATCAACATCGTCGTCCAAAGAATGCATTTTACGAGGTAGTTTTTGCTTTCTTCTCGTATTTAAAAGTCGATCACAATTAAGTTCATCCACTTTTTCATTATTTTTTCTCGTTCTCCGGTTCTTCTTCTCTTTTTTCTCAGTTTTATCCTCTAATTTAATACTGTCGTATTTAAGTCCGTGGTCGATCATCATATGTGAATTACACGATTCTAAATCGACGAATGCTTTGGAACAATTTCCACAGATATACCTGTTATCGCCTTTGAGATTGGAATCTACCTCCTTAATAATTATCGGGCAGTCTTGTTGGAGATCTTGTCGCGAGTCTACGTCACATTCACTTTCTTCGTATTCGCTGTAGTCACTTCCATTGTCGTCATCGCCTTCGCCATCTACATCGGAGTTATCGCTCGTTCGACACATTTGAGCGTGATTACTTTGCACATGTTGTTCTACGCCTTTTTTACTCAAACTGATAAACGGGCAAAGTTTGCATTTAAAGCATTCAACAGTCTCAACGAAACCTTCCAGTTTCCTTTCTCCTTCGTTATTCTCGACATTTGAAGACGGCAATTGGGAGACTTGGTATTTGTCATTTGCACAAACTTCCATGTCTGGAACATTTTGTGTCGATTGGTAATTTTTTTCTTTTAATTCATCTTCACTGGTTCTAATAATTGGAATCTGCACGGTTCCTGTCGACAACGAAATCTTGCCGTTCGAGTCGCGAAATACAATTTCAGCCTGCAAATGAGATTGTTGCATATTTTGTAGTTCCACTTGATTATTATTATCCAAATCAATCAAAGAAACGTGAGAGGCATTGGCAGTTTCGAGGGCACAATGAGCAGCTTCTTGCAGACTGGAAGGAACATCTTGCAAATGTCCACCACCACACGACGACGTAGCCAATTTGACTGCCGATGACGTCACGTTGACATCTCCCGTCGACATCTGCGAAGGCGCGATGCTGTAAATGGTATTTGTCGATTCGATTCCATTGGTACAATTATCTTTGGCAAGGACAAGTTGTTGTTGGGATAATTCTTCTTCTAATTTACGGTCTGATAGCGTGCAAGACTCGACGGCAGTTGCGTCGTGTAGTGTCGAACAATTAAGAAGAGCGTCTGGTTGAAGAGGGTAATTGGTCAGTGGCATGCACACTTGAACCAAGTTGGCGGATGAGTCACGTGAATCATTGTGGCACGGTAAAGAACTTAATCCGTGGAATGATGTCTGCAAAAATGATTTTTTTAAGTTAATCAATATCTATCAATATTGAGAATAATAACAATACTAATCGTGTTTAAATTATAAAATAAGTAAATAAAAGACTACTCACGTGATTTCTAACAGGACTCGTGGTGAACCACAATGTTGACAACTGCTGATCGGCTTGCGAAACAGCGTGAAGTTCGACTTGAAAAGAAGACCGTGATGATAAGGAATTCGTCGGATTTAAATGATCGGCGAGCGACATAGCATCTTTCGACAAATGCGTCGACGTTAGGTAGGATGTCGATGTTTCCAAGTCCACCGGGTTGTTAACTTTTTGATGATTGTGCGCATTGTCAGAATGGTAATCTTGAATGTTTCTTTTATTATCCATTTTTTTAATAATACGGACGTTAGATCGTATCACAACCTGTTTTAATGCAGCAAAAAGAAGTATACAAATAATTAATTTTTCCTTCAATTTCCAAGTCTATACTTCCAGAATAACTGAAATATTTTAACAAAAATTATTACTACTTTATTTTTTACTTCATTTTCCCATTAGATTGGATCGAGTTAAACGAGAAAATTTTAATATTGTAATCGACCATTACATTTTAAATTTCGTTTGAATTAAACATTATTTATTTAATTAAGCTAGCACGGCACTCTCATGATGGCCTCTATTGCTTCCTCTAGAATACGTCACTCTTCAACACAAATTACAAGCCATCGCGGTAGATCCCCGACAGAGGCTAATTCTTTAACTAGTTTTTACTTAAAATATTCCTCTAGCGCGCATATTTAGCAGACCATTGAACTAGACATGCATTAAATTGAAAAAAAGCGTTAATGAAGTGGTTAAGAAAATAGTTCAAAGCAAAATTAACAAAGAATTGTCTTCAAACACACACTCACCCACAGTCCGCCATCATTGGTTGTAACTACAAGGCCGATCCTAGTGGGGGTCAGTTCCATACAGTGTTTACAAAATTTGCCACTAATAGTCCAATGCTGGCGCCACTAGTAGCGGAAATATTCACGCATATCTCCGGTAGTTAAGTTACCGTGTTACCGACGGAGATGCAGTTATTCATTTTTTCTCTAAAGCTTTTTATTTAATATAAAAGCACGTACATTTGTAAAAATAAACTGTATTAATGAAAAGTAAATATACCATCATTTGGTATTAATTTTCCTAGATTTTCTTCCTCGAAAAACCTATAACTTTAAATTAATTTTGAAATTGCCTAAATTTTGAAATATTGCTACCATTGTGATTATTTCCAGCGAGTACTAACGAAAAAAATTTTTTTTTCCCCACGTAGACTTTTTATTTGTTTTATTTGTAAACATTTTATTTTGTTTGTATCTACCGTAAAAGAACAAAATTTGCAAAACAAACATCAAATGGCAAATACATGAGAAAAGAAAATAACATCATCATCATTACTTCTAATCTCAAAAGTAAAATTTCAGTTTCAATTACGTAAAAATAAAAGCAGTAAAATTTCACTGAAATTATCTTTCTCTTATCCACGTCACTCACTGCAGCTGAATAAAACGACACACGTGATTGGTCGAAACCAAAATATTATTAGGTAATACAGTTTGTACTTTAATAGAGTTCTTCCGTACTAAAACGCACAAAATATTTAACATTTACTTTGTAAATATATAATTCCCGAATACAACGCATAGTAATTTAATTAAAATCTTAAAATTCATTAAAAATGTGTGGGATGACGTTTTTGTAGAAGATGAGTTTGAACCAATGAGGTTGTTTGTTACTGAGGATGTGGTCATTAGGCTAGATGCACGATGTTAACCGTGAACGTTGGCTAAACTTAGAAAATTATTCGAGCATTGGCTTCTCACTTGCAATTCACATCGATGTAAGTACAGAATTTTTCGGTGTGTAATATTTGTTGTGATTACGTGTAGTGGTGTTTGAAGTGATGTTGAAAGGAGACAAGGCCAAATGTTGAACCGGGGGATATTGCCCTGTTTCGATCGGCTTTTGACCGTGGCTGCTGCACAAAAATCATCGTGAAAAGAGCTCCCAAATGGCGTTCAAAGAAAACTTGGAGTTCATTGTTCTCATTTGACAAATTTGTTATTTATTGGCTCCGCTGGTCACCGCTGAATGATGGAGTACTATGTAAATGAAATTAGTTAATTTCTAAGTCAGCTAAATTTTCGTGAATTATATAGTATTAAGTTGAAGTGTGAAAATGGGATTCAGCGTTTTAAATCTCACGGAGGAGTAAATCATGATCACGATTGTGTATAAATCGTTTAGTTTTTAACACCAAAAGTGTTATTTTCATTTGAGTGCGATGGTATTAGACTCTCGAGTATATGCTTGCAATGGTTTGCTTAAGTTTTTTCTTCTTTACTACGGTAGGCCTATAGTGAGTGATGTATTACAATAGCGTTTGGTGAGCTTTTTTCCTTGCTATTCCTAAAATACTATCGCATCTTTTTTCTTTTTTTAAATCGCACGATTTTGCAAAGCAAAATTCGTGCGCGAATTGTTTGATGTGGGTAGGTGAAATAAGTTGTATTTTAATACTGATTAATGGTATTGCGATGTTGTACAAAAATGGGCTTTTTTATTGTATTAGCTGCTAATTTTCTCTATTACGTGAACTAACAAGTATTTTTTCCTCAATCAACGTTAACAAATTTAGAAAAGCATGGCAGTTGCCTAGAGGGAGAAGCTGTACAAGCTATGATTCGTATGTTTAATGTCGACATAAGCGTATGGCTTTTCCCCTAGGAGACTAGCTAGATTCGACAAACGGAAGAAAAACACTGTTAATTGCGATCGGTGTATTGCTCAGACAAAAATTGTTTACGTTTATGTATTGCGTGTTAAATTATATGCAATTCATTTTTTCATCCAGCTGTAATAATAGACTCTTTGATATTTTTACAGGTATCTTTTTAGCGATCACGCAGAAACGCAATGGAAATTTGGATGATTATGTCTGGAAGGACTTTGTAGAAGTCTCGAAACGGACGAAAGACTTTTCCGTAAAATGGCTGATCCGTTCGGTCTGTACGATGGCTCGTCAAGTAATAGTTTAATGGAAGAATTGGGAGGAATGAGTGATAACACGGGATATCCAACACCTCATCCCGGAATGCATATGCAGTCACCGCCTGGAAGAAATAGAATGGTAATGCCACCGAATGATCCGTCAATGATCGGTATGATGCCACCACCTTCGCCTCAACAACACGGTCAGCCGGCATACAATTCGATGGGGCCCATGCGACAAGCCACAGATGCGAGTAAATTACAGCATTACACCGAGTATGGTCAATTCGGAATGTCGGGATCTCCTGTGAATCACATGGCTTCCTCTTCTGGAGGAGGAATGCAATCTCAGGGTGTAGGCAATCACGGTTTAATGAATTCGATGCAACAGCAAGGTGGTAATTCTCAAAGTCTCGCTGGTCGACAACAGTATGGAGCGATGCAACAAGCACCACCGATGAATCCGAGCCACCACCACCATATGGTGAGACCAGAAATGGCGTCGCAGTCTATGTACGGAGTGCATAATAGAATGAACAACCAAGGTTCGCGTCATCCGACGAGTTTGCAACACGCTGCACCCCCGCAACCGCCGTCTATGCAGATGAATCAGGGTCAAATGTGGAATAATCCTTCTCATCCTCCACCTCAGAATCAATATATACAAGAGCAAGCGTGTATGCCGTCGCAGTATATGGACTACTCTCCGAATAATGCGAACGCAAATGCAAATAATGCAAACAACATGGCTATGCTGGGAGTACAGAGATTGTCTCATTACTCTGATCAAATTGCCGCAGCCGGACAAACGGCGTCACCGCACGTCGGAATGGTACCTCAAAATATCCCGCCTCACATGTCACCGCGGCCTGGCAATGTACAAAATGCCGCGACGCACCCAAATTACCCGCAAAACGCACAGGGAATGACTGCTGGTGGCTACCACACCAATACCATGCATCCAAACCAACAACCTCAAGCGGTAAGACCTCCGTACGGTTATCCGTGTGACACCAATCATCGTCAAATGTCGAACGATCCAGTGATGAATTCGACGGGAAAACTGTCGCATTACGCGCAGCAGTACGGGCCTAGCGGAACCGCTCAATGCCAGTCATATCAACAACTAGCGCAACAACATTCCCACAATATGAATGTTGCCGATCCGGCACCGCCGGGAGGAATGGGTCTCTTTCCGGGTCAGCAGCAACCACCACCTCCACCTTCAGTACCAAATGGAAGCCCCCATTATCGTCCGATCTATCCCAAAATGTCCATGTCTCCTCAAAGGCCCACGCCCCCGCCGCCGATCAACTCTCCGATGCCGCCGACTTCTGCGCACACACCTGACCGCCTTCCCGTACCAAACACTTCTCCTCAACCATCTCAGGGTTCTTACAGGTCTTCGGGGACCAGTCTTAGCCCGACTGTAGGCGGACAATCGAGTTTACAGCAATTGGAGCAAATGGTGTTGCCTCACATTAATAACAACGCCAGTCCTAATGCTTCAGCTCAGTCCAATCCATTCCACACAGTAATGGCGTCCAATACAACACCCAGTCCTCAAATGCCAGTCACTAATAATACCAATGCGGTAATGTCGCCAGAATTGACGACACCGTCATCGCATTTTTTGCAAAATAACCCAAATTCCCCGATGGAGAGTACGACCAGTAGAGTTATGCCAGCAGGAAGTTTGGGTCCAATGCCCAGTCCTGTGATGAGCGCTTCCAGCCCCAATTCGATCGCGATGAGTAGCGGAGCGAGCATCACTCCACTGGGACAACAGCAACAACAGCAGCAACAACATCCACAATCACAGCAGACGAGTCATAGTTCTATTACGACTTCTCAGGATTCTTACGAATTACAGCAAATGCGGAAGATTCAACACGAATTGCAACAACTTTATGCTTCGCCTCAAACTAATCAGACTCAGCAAAAGGTATGAAAAAATAATCAAGAAAGTTTTGCGAAATATATTATTTACTAATTTATGAATTTAATTGTTTATTTTATGAAAAGATTTTTGAATTACAAGAACAATTGTGTATCTTGCAACAACCTTTACCTCCTGGTCCACAACAACCGTTACCGGTGCCCATTCCTTGTAACCAACCGACGAGCGCGACGCAGTCTCCGCAACCAATTTCGCAGCAAATGCAGTCTCCTTGCCTGCAATCGCTGCCGCCAACTTCGTCGTCAGCGGTATCGGTATCGGTATCGGCATCGGCAACGTCATCTCAGACAAATGACATTGCATCTCAGTTAGGCACTTCGCCACCGCCTCCTTCATACATGCTACTTCCAACTCAGCCACAAGTGAATTCGGAGAGTGATGTAAATAATTTCGTGTTTTGACTTTTATTGTTAAATTATTGATAAACAATAATTTTCCTATTTTTGCAGCAAACATCGACGGTTTTGATTCAGCAGAATGATTCTTCCCAGGTGGAAACAACTGTACCTCAGCCTCCAACTCAGATATCATCCAGTCCGGTTCCGTCAGTGTCACCTTTTGAACAAAATACAATAAATACGATGTCCAGTGTACCAATGTGTGCTAGTGTAGCTGAAAACGACTTTGGTGCAGATGGACAGATGAATAATCACGTATTACTCGAGACTAACACTGGTATTCCAGAAATTGCTACGTTAGAACCGGCTTTGGTAATAAAAACATCGTGACGTATTAATTGATCGATTGGTTGAACTCGTGTATAAATTACAGGTATCAAGTCCACAACCAGTTGATTGTGATAGTGTAACTCAACCGGATGGGAGCGAAATTCCAGGAAATGGGAAAAAAAAGACTAAGAAAAATTACAAAAAGAAAGATCCGAAGGAGCCGAAAACGCCCAAAAAGCCTAAGACACCGAAAATACCTAAGGAACCAAAAGCGACTAAAGAACCGAAAAAATCTAAAAGACCGAAAAAACCGAAAGAACAAAAAGACAATGCGGCAGATTCAAGCGAAGGTAAAGATGAAGTTAAAGATGAAGACGAAGCGAAAAAAGAAGGAATTGAACCAGAAAAGCCGAAACCAGTTAAAAGAGGGGGTGCGAACCATTCCCGAGGGAAGGGTTCAAAAACACCGGCTAAAAAGAGACCACCACCAAAGTAAGAAAAGGTTATATAAATAAATTATTTAAAATTAATGCATTATGTTTTATTTCCTTAGAGCTCTTTTGATATTTAGCAAGAAAAAGCGGAAGCGTACTGGTTCGTCGGATGTTTCTGATCTGGAAGTTACTCCACCGCCGTCGCCTGCACCAGAAGATGACAGTACTCACGTAATAGAAATTCCGACTATGCAATGTGATAAAGTTGAAATATAATATACTATATAATATATTGTGAATTTGTGATAGAAGCGTCGGTCGGCAAGGAATACCAAGAGGAAAAAATACACTGATGACATAGAATTAGAGATTAGCGAAGAAGATCAACTCGAAATGGATATTGAAAAAATTAATCAAGTTTCTGGAGCAGACGATCAATTGAAGCCGACACAATTTTTTATCGTAAGTCATTCGCTTGAAAAATGAGTTGACGCTCGTTGTAAAAAATTTATTTATGTGATTGCTTTTGTTTGATTGTAGAATCCAAACGATGAAGACAGTATGGTTGTGGAGAAAATAATGTCATCTAAAATAGTTACGAAAGAGGTAATAAATTTATACAGTTTAATAAAAGTGATACCCGATATGAGACTGATTGGAGTGTTTACTTTAGGTTGAGAACGGTGAAAATGTTGAAGCTGCCGAACCTGTGGAAGTGGAAGAATTTTACGTCAAGTATAAAAATTTGTAAGTGGACATCAAGATTACATTACTGTTTGGAGAATATCTGTGGACTTAATGTTGTTAATTCTGGTTAAAGTTCATATCTGCACTGTGATTGGAAAACCCAAGAAGGACTAGAAAAAGGAGACAGACGCGTAATAATGAAGATTAAACGATATAAGCAAAAGAAATTGCAATCATCCAACATATTTGAATTTGTAAGTACAGTAAAGTCATATTCTGGGTTTATTATTTTATTAATTTAAATTTATTTAAATTTAAGCTCGAAGAGGAACCTTTTAATCCTGAGTATGTCGAAGTTGACCGAGTGCTAGACATATCGGAGACAACTGATCCTCAATCGGGCGACGTTACAAAACATTATTTGGTTAAATGGCGAGGTTTATCGTACGAAGAAAGTACCTGGGAACTTGAAGAAGATGTTGACAAAGAAAAAGTAGAGCAATTCTTCCGCTTTCGGCAACCGCCAACGTTAAAAGAGGATAACAGAGTATGAGCATTGAGGAAACGACATTTTAAAAATAATTTGTTCACGCATAAAAATTTCTTTATGGAAAAATAGAGCAAAAAACGACCCAAAGCGAATGAGTGGAAGAAATTGGAGGAAAGTACAATGTACAAAGGTGCAAATACTCTTCGAGAATATCAACTTGAAGGACTCAATTGGCTCATGTTCAGTTGGCATAATGGGTAATGCTAAAATTATTCTGTCGTAAATATTGTTTAATGTATTTCTTGGTATGTTTTAGGCAAAATTGCATCTTAGCTGATGAAATGGGTTTGGGAAAAACGATACAATCAATTTCCTTTTTGTGCGAGTTATGCAACTACGGTTTTACGGGACCGTTTCTTGTCATCGCTCCGTTGTCAACGATTGCTAACTGGCAAAGAGAATTTGAAACCTGGTCCGATTTGAACGTGATAGTTTATCACGGTAGCTGTGCGAGTAGAAATATGATCCAAGACTATGAAATGCATTATAAAGATGAGAAAGGAAAAAGGATCCCAGATGTTTATAAGTTTCAAGTGTTAATTACTACTTTTGAAATAATTATCACTGATTGTCTCGAACTGAGGGAAATTCCTTGGAGATGTGTTATCATCGATGAAGCTCATCGTTTAAAGAATAAGAATTGTAAATTGTTAGAAGGATTACGATTACTTAATATGGTTTGGACACTAATTTTTTTTGTGTTTGTGTGATCATTGTTTAATTTTCTGCGTGCATTAACCATATTTAGGAACATCGTGTGCTGTTGTCCGGAACTCCTTTGCAGAATAATGTGGAGGAATTATTTAGTTTGTTAAATTTTCTCGAACCAGCACAATTTCCTTCTTCGGAAGAATTTCTTAAAGAATTTGGAGACCTGAAAAGTGAAACTCAAGTGCAAAAATTACAACAAGTCAGTGAGAGAAAAAATTAAAAATGTGTATCAGCACAGTAAGATAATAAATAACTTTTTTACAGCTTCTGAAACCGATGATGTTGCGGCGATTAAAGGAGGATGTAGAAAAGAGTTTAGCTCCGAAAGAAGAAACTATAATCGAAGTTGAATTGACAAATATTCAAAAAAAGTATTATCGTGCTATTTTGGAGAGAAACTTCAATTTCTTAGCTAAAGGAAGCTCGAGTGCAAATGTTCCAAATTTAATGAACACAATGATGGAATTAAGAAAATGCTGCATTCATCCTTACTTAATATCAGGTTCGTAAAAGTATATTTTATTAATTATTGTAAATTGAAATTATTTGTATTATTTAGGCGCCGAAGAGCAGATTCAGTTAGAAAATAAGTTGAACCGATCTGATTCTTGTGATGGGTCCTTAGCAGCGATGATTCAATCATCTGGCAAATTAGTTTTAATTGATAAGCTTTTGCCAAAACTGAAAGTAAACGGACATAGAGTTTTAGTATTCTCTCAAATGGTACGATGTTTAGACATTTTGGAAGATTATCTTATTCAAAGAAGGTAAGTTCGGGTGTTATTTCTGAATTAAATTTTAAAATTGTAGTACTCAAGGGTTGACTTTCTTTAGGTACCCATATGAAAGAATTGATGGTCGGGTGAGAGGAAATATGCGACAAGCAGCGATCGATCGATTTTCCAAGCCAGATTCTGATCGATTTGTGTTCTTGTTGTGTACTAGAGCGGGTGGTCTCGGTATCAATTTAACTGCAGCTGATACAGTAATCATATTCGATTCCGACTGGAATCCACAAAACGACCTCCAGGTTTTATATTATTTCGGTTTTAAGTTTTCAGTTGTTTGATTTCTTTTGTCTTTTGATATTGTTTAGGCCCAAGCAAGATGTCATCGCATTGGTCAACAAAAAGCCGTTAAAGTTTATCGTCTAATTTGTCGAAATACTTACGAAAGAGAAATGTTCGACAAAGCTAGTTTGAAACTTGGCTTAGACAAAGCAGTACTGCAATCGATGAATACCACCGGTAAAGACGGTATTGGGCCGGTACGTATTTTATTTATTCTATTTTTTTGATAATTTTATATTAAATGATCGAATTATGATTTGTGACAGGCGCAACAAATGTCGAAGAAAGAAATAGAAGATTTACTTCGAAAAGGAGCTTATGGCGCAATAATGGAAGACGACAACGCAGCTGATCAATTTTGCGAAGAAGACATTGATCAAATTTTACAAGGACGAACCCAAGTCATCCAACTGGAGTCTGGGGTCAAAGGTTCAACGTTTGCCAAAGCGAGTTTTGTCTCGTCAGGCAACCGTACCGACATCGACATCGACGATCCTGAATTTTGGCAGAAATGGGCCAAAAGAGCTGACATCGATATGGAGGAACTGGCTGCAAAGGTTTATTTATTTTTCCGTATATAAATTAGAAATTGAAATTAAATTAATTTAAATGCTTTAGAATGATCTCATTGTGCACGAGCCACGACGTCGTATTCAAACTCGTCGTTTTGGCAATGAGGACAGCGTTTTAGAGCTATCGGAACTCGATTCTAGTGACGATGACGATAGCGTCAGCAGTACTCGACCCGGGAGAAATTGTACGTTGAATTAACACGAAATACTTCAGCACATCACTCATTATTTATTGCTTTCAATAGTGAAAAAGACAAGGCGGAGTCGCCGAAGACGTGATGACCGAGATGATGACATGGACTGTTATAGTCACATTGGACTGTGGACAAGATCTGAATGCTTCAAAGTTGAAAAAGGATTGCTGACGTTTGGGTTTGTATTATTTCAGTTGACAATTAAAATAGTCATTTTGCCAATTCAGTGATGAATTTCATGCTAATACGGAATAAGAATATCTAATGATTCTTTTAATGAGTTTAAAAAAATTCTTCTCAAATCACAAAATCTGAGAATAATTCAGTTTTTATTGTCTGTTATTGCCTGCTTTTTTTGATACTTTTGTTTTACATAACTTTTCTGGTTATAGGTGGGGACGTTGGACCGAAATTTTTACTCACGGAAAATTTAAGAGGAAATTATCTGAAAAAGATGTTGAAGAAATCTCGAGAGCAGTAGTGAGTATATTAATATTAAATTTACAAAATAAAATTTTTTTTGTTTTAAATTTAAAAATTATTTTATATTTTAGTTGTTATACTGTTTGAAGTATTATAAGGGTGACGACAAAATCAAAGGATTTATATGGGATCTAATTTCACCTACTGCTGATGGACAAATTAAAGTGCACAAAAATCATTCAGGTTAATTTCTTTAATACGCATTTGTTAGATCAGCAGAATTAAAATTAAAAAACGGTTATATTCCTAGGTTTGTCAGCTCCAGTTCCGCGTGGTAGAAAAAGCAAAAAAAGTAAAAAGGATACGAAGCAGTCAATGAATATTTTTATGGATCTGTACAATTGGGCTAAAGATCCGAAATATAATCCGGATTTCGTTTTGGGAGATGACGGATACAAAAAACATTTAGAACGACATGCAAACAAGTACATATAAAAAATATTTTCAACGGATAGTGGTGCAAGAAATAATTTTTATTTTGTCGTTACTAGGGTTTTACTTAGAGTTCGCCTTTTGTACTACGTGAAACAAGAAGTGATTGGCGATTTAGCATTCCAAGTCTCTCGTGGAATTCCAGCCAGGTAATTGACAGATGACAGTTAACAGGTTTTATTTCTAATTTTTGTAATATTTCTTAGCGAAATGCCGATCATGAGTCCATGCGCTGACGGCGAGATCCCAGTGTTTTGGTGGGACAAAGAGGCAGACAAGTCGTTACTCGTGGGCGTGTATAAACACGGTAAGATTTATATGTTCACTTTGGTTGGGAACGTAAGTCAAATTTTTTTTTTTTGGTAGGATACGAACGATATAATGTGATGAGACTTGATCCAACTCTCTGTTTCTTAACTCGCTGTGGTCCGCCCGATGGTGCCGCGGTTTTAGCTGAACTCAACGAGCAAGTGTGAGTGTTATATATTCAATTAATCATTTAGAAGAAGTGTTGTTACGATATATAATATTTAAAAAAAAAAAAGAATCAGCCGTGTGATAACTCACGCAAAACCATAAGTAATTATGGAATGAATTTTTTTTAGTATTGAAGATGAGTTGAAAGGCGATAAAGATGATTTAGAAGTAAGTTATCTTAATGAAGTTGAAGATTTTGATTTACTACTCATTTTTATATCCTTTTTTATTCGTAGGATGATTATCCTTTATCCCCTGGCAGTCCTAGTGGTGATTCAACTCCTAAACCGACCCCGATTCCGGTGCCTGCAGAAGCCTGTAGGACTTTATAAATACGAAGCTTACTTAGTTTTAGTTAAATGCTTTGTTCCATTGAAATACATTGATTATAGTTTCAGGTGAAATGGGGAAATTACCATTTCCTACTGCCACTGACCTGAATGGTCGTCTGAGGCGTATCATCACAGGCTACCAGAGGAATCACAAGAAACAGGAAATGAAATTGGCTCAGCGAGCAAAGGTAAAATATATAAATTACGCTACCGTTTTGCTTGTTATTAGTAACAATTTTGTAACAGTAATTAATGAGTGTAAATTGCTATTATGAAGGAAAATTGGGAGTGGTTGCACTTATCACTAATTTTACACTTTATTACTTTTTTTCTTACTTTTAAACATTAACAAAGTATTTTATATTAATTCGATGAAAAAATTTTTTAATGTTTGCCACTTAGGAATGTGAGGTATGACAGTAAAGAAAATGTTTCTGTGGTGTCTTTTGATTATGTTATTGTTAAACCAATCATTTTAGTACTTTTGAATATCGTAAATCAACAGAAAATATCGGGTTTAATCACTAATTCCGTACTTTTGTTTCCATGCAGAGATTGGAAAAGAGAGAAAAAATCGAAGCCGTTATCAGAGAAAGAGAAATTAAAAAGAGGGAACTCCAACAAAGGTTTTAAACTACAATTACCTAACATTATCTTTCTATATTAATTTTAGTTATTTAAATTTAAGGTGGTCTCGGCGAGAAGAGGCCGATTTCTATCGTACTGTGTCCACCTTTGGTGTGGAGTTTCACCGAAAACAAAAATGTTACGACTGGTCAAGATTTCGCGCACTCGCTCATTTGGACAGGAAGTGTGACGACACTGTAACCGAATATTTTAAGGCTTTCTACGCCATGTGTAAGAAAGTGTGTGGCAAATCATTAGCCAAGGAAGAAGGTAAAATAAATGTTTTGTGTCAAATTGTTAAATTGAACTAAATTTATTTTTGTTGGAGTAGAATTATTGCCGTATTTTGTCGAACCGATCACTGAAGAAAGAGCTCGCCGATGTCTGGAGAAAATCGATTTGTTGAATAAAATTCGGGAAGAAACGCTTCATCATCCTGCGTTGGATGAGAGATTGAAACTCTGTCAATCAACAATGGATTTGCCCGATTGGTGGATTCCTACAAAACATGACAAGGAATTGCTTTTAGGAGCAGCAAAGTGATTAAATTATATTGGACCTTTGGTTGACGATTAGATATTTAAAACAAATTTTGTTGTGCATTGTAGACATGGTTTAGGGCGAAGTGATGAACATATTCTTCGTGACCCGGAATTAAGTTTCTTAGAAGTTGTAAAGCAGTACACAAAATCAAAAGGAATTCCAGAAGAAAGCGAGCAGATGAAAGTATTATTAGGTCTTAACGGTGAGTTGCCAAAACAAATAATAAAAATTTTCCATAATGATTTATCTCTTCAACATTTTTAGACAAAAATGAGAGATTGAGTACAGAAGAAGAGAGCAACGATATGGTAGTGGATTTACATCAAGAGCCCGGAATTGAGATAAAACAAGTAAAAGTTGTTTGTTGGAATTATATATTTAATTTCAAATGCTTATAAAAAAAATCTAGGTGGCTAAAGAAGAACACGCCGAAGAAACTTCGGTCATTGTCGCCAAACTTCCCGTTGTCACTACTCCTTCTGAAATTGTAAATAAGGTTGAAGATATTACGCCGAAAGCGGAGATAAAACAAGAACAGGAAGAAGTCGAAACAAAGTCAGAGATTAAATTAGAACCCGATCTGGAACCGAAGGACGAAACAAACTTAACTCCGAGCGAGGAATCTAGCGAATTAAAGCCAGAAATTAAGACGGAGGAAACTACTGAAAGTGTTATAAAATCTGATACAGCTTCTTCTGCCGCTGTCGCTGATGACGAAGAAAATAAACAGGAACTTTCCAAAGAAATCGCATCAACAACATCGACGGACGAAACCGCACCAGATGATAAAAGTGAAGAAAAGCCAATCATTGAAGAAAATCAAGCAGAGTCTAAAGAGCAAACTCCGAAAACGGAGACACCAGAGGAACTAACTGAAACTAACGCAGAAACTAACGCAGAATCCAATAAGTCTGAGCACAGCAAGTCCGAAGCAAACGAAACCGAAACCGAAAATATTTCGGATGTTAAACCTTCAATTGAAAAAGTAGAAGTGGCTCCTGTGAGTTAGCTTTGTATGAATTTTTAAGGTTTTCTATCAATTTAATTTTTTAATTTAATGCAGGAAAAATTACCGAAATCAGAAGACGTCGAAAACGATTCCATTGACCCAGCTCAAACTTACCACAATCCAGTTAGGTGGCCGAAAGTACGTGAATTAATCATTGCAATCGTACTGTCAATAATCGACTTATTTTCTTATCACTTTAGGATAGAGTTCTTCAGATAAGGCTGGAGAATATTTGTCATTGCGTAGAGAAAAACGAATGGCCTCCCATTCGGCTCTACGGAATGTCGCATTCGATGTCACCGTCAATCGGTGAGTCAGAAAGCACTCCTCATGGAACTCCCGATCAAACTCCAAGAAAAGATGATATGACTCGTGATAGTTCATCCCCGATGATTGATCATGTGGCTGCAATGGAAACAAAACCGTTATTGGTAACAGAAATTGTCTACTTATTCGTTAAACGGATTATATATATTTATACATTAACATTTAGTTGGACGCTGGCGATATTCTATACCCTCGTCGACGTCGCCGACGAAGAAAACTCGAAATTGAAGCCGAACGAGGTATAGAAAAAGGTTGAGCATTTTTTTTATACTTTTTCTTTTTAAACTATTTAATAAATTCCAGTAAAAATAAAATAATTGACGTACACAGCTTGTTTACTTACAGCAAAACTCCGTGCGCTGTTGCATCAAAGTCTACATCACACCGCACTCGACTTGAAATCGCATTCGTCTAAACACGATTCACGAACCAGGTTTGACATTAAAAAAAAATACAGTTTATTAATTATACGTGTTTGAATGGTTTAACTTAATTGCAATTCAAACTAGATCGATGATTCAGTCTGGGATGTCAGTCGTACCTCCACCAGCTCATCAACACACCTCCACTCGGATGACTTACATTGGCTCATTAGATTTGAGCCTTAAGGTTCCACCGAATGACGGGGATGCCCCCAGTCCGATGGATTTATCTAGCCATTTAAAATCATCAAAGTCGAATGCACCGGAGATGGAGTTGCAGAGCGGAGGATGTTCGGCTGCAAACAGTAATCTCAGTGCGAGTAGCGCGAGTGATCGTTTGGTATTGGATCTCCAAATGAGGAAGCGTCGGCGACAGGAAGAAGAATTAGAAAAACTGAAACAAATGAAGACCAAAGAGGAATCTGGTCGACGCCGACAACGGAAGAAGCTGGACGACATTGTCGGAACTCTGTCGGCGCAGATCGGTGCACCTCAGAATCTGGCCAAAAGTAATACGACGGGTAAAAGATAATGTCACAAACAGTCACACACGCATACACACTTTAAAATATACTCTGTAGGACATGAAATTGATTGAAAAATTTAAATGAACAGATTTTAAAATCGAATGCCTATACTAATAATAATATTCGTCGTTCAAATTTCCAACTCTACACTTGGTAAATTAAGATAAAAATTTTGTCTTATATTTAGCCGATGTTACAAATCTCTTTTTTTCGAGTTTGATTTACTCATTGCACTAAACAGCTGACTGATTGAATGCAATTAATTTTAGATGCCACAAAAATGTCGATGTCGAAATTTTCTGATGGCAGCGCGATGAAGACAGCAGCGAGTTCTCTCACTGAATCCTTCCTCAATAAAGATTTGGCCAAATGGCTGAGTAGCCACCCGGGAATAACTATCGAAAAACCAAATATCACTCGACCCGATTTTCATAGGGTAAATGCAGTCAAATAATTTTAATTTTTCGGTTCTAAATATTTATTTTAAATTAAGGTAATGGACGCTGAATCAATGATTGACAAGCACAATACTGCTTCAGCACAAGCCGGATTGGAAATATTTAAACTGAATAGAAAAAGACGTCGACCTCGCGTTGACCCGAGTAAATTAGATTTCGACAAACTTACCGGAAACGAAAACGTGTCTGTCGTGAATCGAATTACCGGGAAAAAGGTAAAAAAAATTTCAATTTATTGGTATTTTAGTTATCGCGTAGGAGAATAGGGTTGGTCTACGGGAAGTTAATGCAGATGTAGTTTGTTGTAATTCGGTAATGTGTGATGAAAGAGTGGTAAATTGAGCTGCGTTAGTATTCATAAGGACTGAAATATTAGTTCTCGATCTTTAATACATATTTGTCGTTGCTGTTACCTTAAATGCTTATCGTTTAGCAGGAGATGCCGCCGTTGGTGAGTTGTTGTCAATGTTGAATGTCTACTCTAGTTGCGCTATACTTTAGCCTATTTAACAACCCAGCAGTAATAATTATTTAGTTACTTTTTTTTATTTGCCCATAGATTACTGGAAGCAAAGCTCCACCGTTGAAACATTTAGCAACCTGGTTGAAACAAAATCCTATGTTCGATGTCGATTCGAAATGGTCTCATTTGGTGAAGGACAAAGTATTTTTCCTCTTTGCTTTTTTTAAAGTGAAAAAAATAGTTGAAGTCTAAAACTGCTTATTTTAATGTAGGCTCACATGCCGCAGGAAGTGAAAAAGCGCGCTTCATCGCACAGTGAAAAACGAAGCAAATACTCTTCATCAGCGTCGTCGCTTCTGTCAACATCTGCTGCTACCACGACGACCAACAGTTTGGCGTCGTCTTTTCCTTCCCTCACGGGTCTCGGATCACTATCGGGATTAAGCGGAGCGGGATTATACCCTGGCTTCGCGGGTCTCAAATTGCCGTCTTTGAATGATCACGGCAAATCAAATGCGGCAACTCCACCTCACATGTTTTTACCTTTTGGTGGCTTGTCTAATCTTAATCTCACGAATCCATTGTTTGCGAATATCGCTAACTTCGGTTTTCCGTTGCCTGTGACGACATCGCTGTCATCGAGCATCGATAGTAAAAGCAACGATAACAAAGACAAAAAGCATAAGACGTCATCTGGTAGTTCACTTACTTCAACGACTACCACTTCCTCTCTAAGCACGTCGTCTGCCGCTAATCCGACTGGATCGCCGTCGCTACCCTTTCTCTTTCCCGCTCCTGGATTATTGTATAATCCATTGGGACTTGGAAATTTTACTCTTCCCGCCAATTTGCCAACATCGTTTGCAAGTCTCGCTCAAACAAGTCTTTTAAACGGCATGGGAGGCAACCAAAATGTCTTAGCTAACGGACTTCTCAATCAGGAAATCGAGTCGGATGACGACAGCCTGAAATCACTGATGGGGCATCACGATGATGATGAAGATTTACCAGATGATGAAGCCGATAGCAAAGAGATTATGGAGAAGGAATCGAAAGAAGGTTTGAAAAAAAGTACAAACACTGAAAAAAGTAGAAAAGCGGCGGCGACGTCGTTTTCTGGTACAACAACGTCTTTGTCATCGTCGCCAGCGCCTATGTCGTTGCTGGTTAATCGAAAAACGTCGAGTGAAGACAAGTCAAATTCGAATCGGGAAGAAAATTCATCGGAAGAAAACACAAAAAGCACGAAAAGCAATTCAAATCAATGAAAATTACTGACTATTGATAATAGTACTAACTGAGAACTGAATTTTAAAGTTGAAGCACAAAAAGCGACGTTTTTAATAGAGCAACAACAACAACGTACAGTTGATATTAGTTAAAGAGATAAGGTTTTTAGTGAAAAATATGAAAATGAAAACAAGAAACAAAAGAAAATTTGCCCCTTATAGCAAACCCGTCTAAGCTCTGTCCCTCTTTTTCTTCGCATACCCCGCTCCAACTAACCTTTTTCGTTGGTCAAAAACAAAAAATCCAAAAAAAAAAAAGCTGCGTGTTGTAATACTTTTATGTGTCAAAGATTTAACATTAAGAAAAATAAAGTCTTGATAAAAATATTAACGGAAAAAAGAATAAGGCAAAAAAAAAAATAAAGTAATAAATCTGTAGAAATTGATCACATTCCGGATTTAGCAAAAGACGAGGTTTTAATTGTGGGAAATTTTTGTACAGACCAATTTTTCCATGTGTACTTAAAAGTATTGTATATATATATAACCAACAGTTAACAAACTTTTTCGTTTGTTTTGTTTCGTCTTGCTTTTATTTAGCTTTGTAATTCAATTTTTGTGACAAAAAGGTTAAAAATTTGAATTTTTCTTTTCCTCCCCCATTACAAGAAATAGCTTAGTTTGCGAAGAGTTAATTTAAAAAATGATGTTAAAGTAAATGATTATTTTAAAACAGGAAAAGATAAGAAAACACCAACAACTGAATTAACGTGAACAATTTCTGTAAATATTTTCAACAAATAACTTCTGTCCTAATTTAAGAAAAGAAAACACGGGGAAACATCTTAATTTTGTTTTTAAAATATTTTTAAGTTTTTTTTATTTTTTGAACTTTTTCAACCTGTTCTCACTTTTCTCAACTTCCTTTCTTTTGTGGGCTGTTTGTGAACTTTTTAAATACGATTAGCATTTGAAAATAATAATAATAATAATTTAAAATATGTTTTATTTAATTTTGATGTCTAATTTTAATTCATTTTTAATATTCTTTGATGAGAGCTGACGTTTGATTTAAAAATATTTTAATCAGGGATATGAGATTACACATAAAAATAATCAATATTTTGATTAGAAAGATTTAAAAAATAAAATAAAAAACAAACAATAAATCTTTTTGCAGTGTATTATAAAAATTTGACTTTGCGGTGAATTTTAATAATGTAATAGAGTACTGTATACCACTACGAACCTCTTTATAATCACAGCCTGCCTGTTTTTTTGTGTGTTTTGTTCTTTTTCTATTTCTTTTTCTGTACTGTTAAGTAACCTTCTTTCACAAATGGAATTTTAATTTTGATAAGGCCAACAGCTTTTTTTTTTGTCTTTTAAATTTTTATTTAGAGAAGTTTTATACATTGGGGGACTGCAAGTGAGAGATGTTGTTATGCGACCAAAAATGGGAATTTTTACATAATAATAATAATAATTAATGATAATTTCGAGGTTGTAACGAGAATATTTCAGTGTGATGTTGCATTCAAATTACAACTATTAATTTTGTTTTTCATTTACAATGTTGATATGCTGTGGTATTTTGTTTTACATTGCGTAATAACGATGGCATTGAAAATGAAAAGTAAAAATTATTTAAATTTTTAATTTAACGATTAAAATCTTTAATTGATTTAATTTAAACTGATCTTCCACGCACGAAGAAACATACGTGAAATAAAATATTAGAGCTATAGATACATTTTTCCATCTTAAGCTCTTGATCTCACTCGACAAATTTATCACTTTAATTTTATTAAATAATAAATAATAATAATAATATTATCCAAGTCATCCATTGACGGAAAAATAACCCTTTTTTCTGTGTTAGATTTATTTTATTTTATTTCTTTATTATTTGGGAAAAATAATAATAATTAAAAAAAAACTGCCCCCATATCAACACGTTGTAGTTAGAATTGCTCTTAATTTTAAGGTTGTATGTACGCCTAATGGAAATCATTTGTATTCTGTCTTTAACTATTTATTTTCTTGCGTAACTTATTTGCACGAAAGGATTAAAAAAAAAAAGAGGAAAAAAATTCATTCAGGAATACTGAAAAAAGCAGTCCATTTATTAATAATAACAGTGTGCTTTAAAAGTCGCAGATAATTATTTTTATTGAATATATATGGCGTTGGTCTACGATTTTTAATGAATGAAGAAATTCTTTCTTTTTTTAAGTTTTGTTTTGTTTTGTTTTCATTACGATTATGAAAAATATAAAAAAATAAGTAAATGAATAAAATATTATTGTGTACAGGTGCACTGTGATAGTTGCTAGGTCCTATGATGGTTGAATATTTTTTTCTTCTGAATAACGCAATTATGAATAAATTTTTATTAATGAAAATACCGACTTTTTGTTTTTTTTTCTGTTACATACATAAATCGAATTTTGGTTTTGATTTTTACCTCAAATTTTTTTTTTTTACGTAAAAAGAAAAATTCGTGTAAAAATTGCCGCCCACTCATTGACCGCGTTATTTGGCGCACGCACACGAGCGTAAATTTTCAAAACGAATTGTGATTTGTTTTAAGAGTTAATTAGGATTGTACGGTGTTCTTTTGACTCGGTAAGACAGTTCTTAATAAATTAAGTTACAAAAATTGTTTAAGTAGCAGGATAAATAAGCAAGCAGGTTGGAACTATTTTCATAGCCGGAAGAGTTTGGTAGTGAACACTTTTCCCGCCACAGCGTTGTTATCTATAGAATACGCAGCCATTGTCTCTCTTATTAAACCTTAAATTTTACCCAGAAAAATGGGTTTATCGGATGACAGCGATGAAGAAATCGAGCACAGGTATCAAAATTTATGCGCTGATTTGAACATGGACAAGAACACAGCGGTTGACGCTTGGCAATCGTATGAAAAAATTAATCAAAATTACTCATTGGAGGTTAGTCGAGTTTTGAGTTATTTAATCTTTCCTTTGGTAAAATGGAGACTATTGCTTTTTAGGGTGATATTTTGCATTGGCTGGCTTGTGCTTTGTATGTTTCTTGTCGAAGTAGTAGTGTTCCCACTGTGGGGAAAGCGGGAGCAGTGATCGAAGGAAATTGCGTTTCACTGACTCGACTTTTGAGATCGTGTAACCTGAGGTAAAAACACCTTCAAGTCGTTTACGTTCTGATTCCTTGAATATTTTTATTTACATGTTTTCTTGTTTTTGTAACAGCCTTATTCAATTTTTTAATAAGATGAAAAAGTGGCAAGATATGGCCAACTTGCCGCCTGTTTTTCGGAATAAGGTAGACAGACTAGAAAGAAATTTTGCCGTATCTACCGTGATTTTTAAGAAGTTCAAACCAATTTACCTTGATTTATTCAACGAACCGAGCCAAACGTCCACTACTAAAATATCTCGAGGACGAAAACCCAGGTGAGAATTTTTTTAAATTTAGAAAATTTGTTTCCGCTTCATAATTATTTTTTTTCAAGGCGAACTTTGTGTTCACCTGCGGATGTTTTTGCTTTTTGTTGGACCCTTTTCGTTCAAGTAAAAGGTAAAGCTTTAAGGTTTTATACGTAATTTGGGATTGTTCTTATTGTTTTTATTACAGGAAATTTTCCAGCTATTAGTGATGATTTAGTCAACTCTTATCACTTGCTTCTGTGTTGTATTGACTTCATTTACGCAAATGCTGTCCTAGCTGACCGACGGGATATTCTAAATCCGAAATTTCAAGGTTGGTTGTAAGTAAACTGTACAATATAAGTGCTATATGTATGTGTTCTGGTCCATGGACAGGGCTCCCTTTAAAATTCGACTCTCGCGATTACAAACCACCGACTGAAGCTCCATGCGTGGTTTATCTTTTATGTACTCGACACGATGGTCTTTTTGTGGAAGCGAAGGGAATCAAGGAACATTGGTGGAAACCTCGAATTCAAAAATTATTTGATACGAAGGTTAATGAGTGATAATTTTTATCAAGTTCACGTATCTATAAAACTATTTTGTTTTAATCGTAGATTTTAAAAGGAAAGTCAGACTCATTATCGGGTCTTTTGGATCTTGGAAATTTCGAAGCAAACAGCAAAGCTGTTAACAAAGCTTATGAGGAGTATGTTCTTAACGTTGGAGATTTCGACGAAAGGATTTTTTTGGGCGAAGATGCTAATACAGAAATTGGAACGCCTGCAAAATTTGTATCCGGTGATTTAGCAGCGAGGTTGCAAGTGAAAAGAAATTTACAGCAGCATTTGGACAATGTGTGTAATTGTGAAACAGTTTTAATTTTGACGGAATTTAACGGATGGAAAATTTTCTGAAATTCAGACGAAGTCCCTCACACCATCAACTCCTTTAACTGGACGAAAGTATTTGACGGATAAAGACACAGCGTGTAGTATCACCCCGGTATCAACTGCCACACAAAGTGTGAGCAAACTGCAAGCGTTGCTTTCAGGAAGAAAAACAACACCTAGCGACACGCTGCAAGAAATTTTTAAGTAATTAAACGTTGGAGATAATTTCGACTCGTGACAAATTCAAATTGTTGCTATTTGTAGGAGTTGCAGTAAAAATCCAATGGATGATATTACGTTAAGGGTGAAAGAAATGGGATTCACGTTTTGCACGATATATGCTCAGGTAAATTATAAAACTAGAACTTTTGACAAATTTGAAGAGGAGGGGTGAATAGAATTACGTATATATACCATATATATTTTATTTCAGCCCTCTGAGGATCATCCAGGGTCGCAAATTGACTTTGCGAAGAAAAGACTTCAATTGGGAGAGAGTCTTTATTTCAAGGCATTAGAAAATATCATGGTGACTGAGAAAAAAAGGCTTCCCGAGAATTTTGATTTCACAGTAAATAACAGATATGATAAAGTTTACAACTTGGGAAATTAAATTTATTTCTTATTCGTTTCAAAGGCATTACTCGATCACGAAATTTTTCACCGAGCACTTATTGCATGCTGCTTAGAAATTGTAATTTTTTCTTACAATTCTCAAAGGTTAGTGTGACAAAATTAATTGTAGCTGGTTTATTAACAACGAATGAAATGTTACAGAATTTTCCCTTGGATTATTGACATTTTTAATTTAGAACCGTATTACTTTTACAAAGTGATTGAGGTTCTTATCAGAGCTGAGGACGGTCTGTCCAGAGATGTCGTGAAGCATTTAAATTTGGTATGGCAGTATTCTTTGCAGTTTTCTAATTGCAGGATATTTACCGTACTGAAAAAAATTTACTTAGATTGAGGAACAAATTTTGGAAAGTTTCGCGTGGAAAAATGAATCTCCGCTTTGGGACAAAATCAAACAATCCGGCGGAACGCTTCCATCTTGCGAAGAGGTTTGAAAAGTTTTTTTCTTAACAATTGTATTACCTCTCGTAAATTAAAAAAAAAAAAATCTACAAAATTATCAATTTTTTAGGTCTTATTACCTAGTCAGTTGGAAGTGCAACCCGCTCACCTTTTATCATCTCCTATTCCTCACCCTGCAGTTCGGCGTGTTGCCAGTCTTGATCGATTTAGCGTTCAAAGTTGGCATTTTAAAAAAAGTAACAACAAATTTTGATTTGTCTCAATTCAATGTAATTTTTAATTCCACAGTGCCCGATCAATCTCCACTCGCACCTCCTGCTACGGAATGCTTTCAATCACCGGCAACTACCGCTAAACGACGATTATTTGTCACTTGCATTTCAAATGGTGGTTCGCCTAATGATTCCGTTAAAAGTAATGATGTGGATGCAAATAAAACCACAAACATTCAAAGTACAAGATTAAAGAGAAATTGCGAGTTTTTGTTGCGTTTCTTAGTAACCAAAATTTTTGTTGCTTGTGTTTAACTTTTGTAACCCAGACTCAAATGCGGCCGAAAAAGTCAGCGCCGCGATCACAAGTCAAAAGCCCAAACGAACAGGATCGTTGGGTCTCTTCTTCAGAAAGGTACAAAATTTTCTGCTTTTTAATGGAATTTGCACTGAATCTGCATCTGTTTTCTATTGATTAGTTCTACCATTTGGCAAGCGTCAGATTAAGAGATTTATGTGATAAGTTGAACGTGACTGACGACGAGCTTCGCAGGAAAATGTGGACCTGTTTTGAGTATTCGGTAGTACATCACACCGACTTAATGATGGATCGGCATTTGGATCAAACGATTATGTGCGCCGTCTACATAATGGCTAAAGTAATGTTTATTTGGTAAAATTAATTTTGCATAACATTGTAATTACGACTATCTTTCTGCAGGTAACTGACAAGGATCAGAGTTTTCAAGAAATAATGCGGTGTTACCGACTGCAGCCTCAGGCCGATAGCCACGTAAATATAATAAAATCTTAATAATTACTTGCAGATAATTATGAATTACGAGTGATTTATGTAAAAACAAATTAACAGGTCTATCGAAGTGTTTTGCTTTGCACTAAAAAGAGACGTCATTCTGGCAGCAGCGATGAAAGTAAGACGGGAGCTTCTGGCTCCAATTCACCGGTGTCGTTGGACAAAGACGACGAACGAGGTTGGTATTTTTGTGTTAATAACGAATATGTGTAAATAAGCAAATATTAATGATTATCCAAAGATGACAAACGCAAAGTCCGATCCTCCAGTACTTTGCCGTTACCGCACCCGAATAGTCAACCGCCAACACCGACACGACTCGCGGGAACCGGATCTAGTTTTGATTCGGAAGATCGTGGGGACATAATAAAATTTTATAACATGGTACTTACTAAGCGTGTAACATTTTCAAACTTTTCTCCATTAATAATTTTCTTTTTTTTTCTTTTTTTTTTCACGAATTTAGATTTATATTCAGAAATTACAAGCATTTGCCCAACGATTTTCAGCTGTTAACAAGAATAAGAAAGTAAGGCTTAATGATGCATATTTTTTACTTTTTGAGTGTAATATTTCTTTATTTTCATTAGTTGGAGTGTCCACCTTTATCGCCTTTGCCTGTTTTGAAGGCATATCCAACGTCACCCCGTCGTCGGGTGTCTACAAGTCACTCGGTCTATATTTCACCACTGAAATCATCTCACATGGCATCTCCACCTACGCGACCCATGTCGTACAGTTTTAGCCGCAGTCCTGCAGAGGTTCGATTTTAGATTTCAGTTGATAGCGGAATTGTAGAGAGGATTTTATAAATTTACTTTTTATTATAGGATCTTCACGCTATTAACAAAATGTTGCGAAAGGGGGATCGCAAAATCGGAAAAATAATCCTTCAAGATGATAGCGATAATGAAAGTCCATCCAAACGATTGTGTCCGGATTTGGCGCTCAGAAAAATCCAGAACGTGATTACAGAAAGACAAGGAGCCGGTGTGACCATAGAGTAAAAGGGGGAAATTACAGACTAAAAATAATGGTAATGTAAGAAGATTGACGTTAATACTAAAAATTAATTACTAAAATGTTTATAATGGAACGACTACGTTCGTGATTAGGATAAACCAGAATCTAGGAAAGATTCTGACTTAATCAGGAAATTGCTTAATTTTTTATTTGAAAGAAAAGTAAAATGTTTTTTTCTCCCTTTTATATATACAGTACATACTATATATAAAAACTGCAATCACATTGATGCATTTTAAATCATGGCTTTTATTATTAAGAAGGTTTTATTGTATGATACAATCTGGAATATAAAGTTTTGCTAGTCACATTTTTGTGGTATTTCCTCCCACTATCTTACGTTCTTTATCGCCTTTCTGGTGGTTACAGATTGATTTCATGTTATATCAACGCGTATCTTAAAAAACATATTTGTGAAATTAAAGTTTAGCGCAATTTTATTCAAGAATACATTGTAGTATTTATGCTTTGCACCAAGTCTGGGAAAAAAATTAGCGAATATGTAAATTTTGCTTAACGAAAGCTCAACGGTAAAGATGAAAACAGAATTTGAATACAAAAAGCAGAAAGTACTGACATGAGATGGAATAATTTAAACGATCACCCTTTAATTCTGATTGAAAACTGCTGTTGCTTTATTTTCTGTAATCATGGACAAAAATGTATTGCAGCGATCTACTTTACACATTTCGATTAAAATAAGTCTTTAAAATTCGTAGTAAAGTTGCAAACAATGTAATGAATATAGATTTATTGTTTCGCTGTATTTAAAATTACAAGACACTGAAGAAATAAGACGCACAGATCAAATTGGGGGTGCACACCTAATCCATTGCAGTAGTCCGTGTTGTTTATTCAGTTTACACCTAACCCAAATATTTAAACCAGCAGTTACATTTTTAATAACATAAGAAGTCTGACTTGTCAATACGACTGTATAGTGAGTGTGATCCAAATACTGCGTCCAAACTTCATAAAAAATATTTTCGTTAGATAAAATATCGAGTACGTTCCATGGAGGGTGCCACGACACACGCAGATCGTTTTCATTGTCTACATTTCCACACGAAAGATGTTCGACTTTCCCCGGAAATAATTTCATCTCTCTTACAGATTTCAATTCTTCTCTTGCCGTCTTTTCAGTTCGTGATACATCTTTGAGCGCTTCTTGAATTACTCGACGCAGTGATGTAATCTCAACCAAAGTGTCTTGATAAATTCGAAACAACCATCTCGGATCTTGACAACACGCATGAGGCTTGACTGATTTTTCACTTTGAATTGCTTTCTGTTCTTCCTCCGATAAATGGTGAATTCCACCTAAATATTCTGCCCAATCTGGATGAGGAACTGAATTCTTTTGAATTTTATTTGACCATGCTCTGTAAGTTATACCCATTCCTGGTATACTAGCTAAGGTCTTGTATGGAGTGTAATCTTCGGGTGGGATAGCGTATGGAAATAATTCGACAATCACTGAACCAGGGGGAAGAAATATGCCGAGAACTAGTAGAGCTCCGTGAACACCCGCCAAGAATTTTGAACATCGGACGTGGGATATTATATCGACTAGAGAAGTATCGTCTAATGACAGTATAGCAACCTGAGTTTTGGTCTCGGTCGCAATTGCTTCTGCCACTTGATCTTCATTCAAAATTAACCGCGTGTTCTTACGAGATAACAATATACTCAGGTTTGTACTTGGGCACTCAAAAGGAATTATTTTTTCCTTGAGAGAGTTAATGAAATATGACGTGAATCTCCTTATTTCCATCGCAGTCACAGTTCGGTTAGGCCATGGACTTTGTGGTTCGAAAAATCCATACTGGTACCAAACGGTATTCCTATTTAATCCCACGTAGGCATCCTAGAAAATAAACAAAATCAATTCATAACATATGCTTGTCAAGACACAATAATAATTTGATGAATACCATACCTGAAAACAGTATATATCGTCCCGATTTAAATCTGGTAAAAGAATCGTCGATTGCGATGTAAATACTTTATATAAATCCCAAAATGGCCCTTGTGAAAATTGATCGGAAAATACTAATTTAAAATCGAAAGTTCGATCAATTTCGTAGTCACGTGGACTAATTTCGAGCAGGGTACTGTGCAATGGTAAAAGATCATCATGAAAAACGTGCATTAAATTATTGGGTTTAAACCGCATCATCAAAAGACTCGCTCCGGGAATTACATGAAAAATTCGTTTCATTTCCCGGATACTTTCTACGTGAACATCAATGAATGCCAATTGCATTCCATTGTGTTTTTCTACTGATGATAGTTCCACGGTGAATTCTTTGTGCGGTGTCAATTTTATGCCCGAAATTATACTATCTTCTCCATGAAAAAATATATATTCTCCACTTTCTGGGTGATAACATAAGTTTTTAAATCGACATAAGCGATGAGCGGGATCTTCTCCGCGACACCAAACTGAAGATCCCGTCGGTGTGAATTGAGCATCTTCTTCATCTTCGTCCACTCGCACGGGTGCAACGTTATCTACCGGTAACTGGTATCCAAAGAAATGTCGGTAAACCAAAACTGACGTCACTGCAATAAAAATGTTGTTTATCACGTTTCTCGGTGACATAGTTGAAACAGTCGAAACTTCCCAAACTGCGATTGAAAAGCTTCATATTTCGCTGACATTGCAAGTGGATGTAGCAGACAATTTAAACTTTGTGAGTACTAAAGCCAGTTGCTCTCTATTTCCAGTGGAAATTCGACTGGCGGAACTCCTACTGGTATTTCAGAGCGGGCATTAATTTTTCAAAAGTGTACAAAATTATTTCAAATGGTAGGATAATGTTGTAGTAATACGATTACATTTTTAAAAGATTTTTGGTTCGTCCATGGTTCGTCGTTTTCCACATGACGTTTACATCATACGCGGAATTGACGTCATCGTTACGTCAACGATGGAAAGGTTTGTCATTTTTTTCCGACTTGCTTCCTTTCAAGAGTAAATGTTAACCAGGTCACCACGGCCACTACTTAGCTCAACCAAGGTTATTAGAAGGGGAAGGTTGCCCAACTCTACCTACCGCTGTACTGTCACATTGAGTGATTACTAAAGTTACC
>JAQIWS010000095.1:0-58382 GCA_034696085.1 Stigmatogaster subterranea
CCAACCAAAAATTTTAATTCGCTATATCGCGAAATTCGTTATAACGGTGTTCGTTATAGCGAGGTTCGACCTGTATTTATATTTTAATTACTTTTATCATTACAGACAACAAAAGTGAAAGGATTTCGTCAACTCACAACGGCTGACGTGAAACAAGCTCACAAAATTTTACTAGAAGTAATTTTTTATGCCTGGTGGTATTTTCAATGCAACGTTTAATTTTTTTTTTTTTTCGTGCAAAGTATTTGAAGACGTTCGATTTGGCTCCAGTTTTTTCTGAGGAAGAATTTCGCCATTGGTTTATTCCTCGGCCCAATATAGTAGACAGTTACGTCGTAGAGGTAAAGCCGTAAGTCTACTAAATGTTTATTACAGTTAATTTAAATATTCGCGAACTAAAGGTAGCAAATGTAATAACTGGAGAAGACATCGACGAGAATTATTTAAAATAATGCTTTTTATTTTTAAGAACAACGGTGAGATTACGGATTTTGTAAGTTTTTACACTCTACCGTCCACTGTCATGCATCACCCTGTACACAAATCTTTGAAAGCGGCGTATTCATTTTACAACGTCAGCTTTAAAACGTCGTGGACTGATCTGATTGGCGATGCGTTAACCGTGGCTAAAAATGTAAAGTTCCAAAAATACTCGTATTTACAAGTTTTATTTATTTACATTATACTTTTTTTTTTCAGGCTGGTTTTGATGTGTTCAACGCATTAGATTTAATGGAAAACAGAGAGTTCCTTGAAAAATTAAAATTTGGAGTTGGTGATGGCAATTTGCAATACTATCTGTACAATTGGCGATGCCCGGCCATGCCACCGAATAAAGTATAAAATAATTACACTATTAAAAACTAAAATATATTAAATTTATAAATGCTTTTTTTTTATATGTAGGTCGGTTTGGTTCTACAATAAGAATAATTCGCCATTAAACGATTAGGTAATACAAAAAATTCTTCAATTTGTGCGAGGTATCATGACTGTAGCGTACGTTTGGTACTTTCTAGGAATTAAGTAATGTGCTACAATTTTTTTTTAAATTAGCACTAAACTGTTGCGAAAAAAAACAAATTATTACAAAAAAAATTGAAGATCTTTTTTCATTGAAATAAATATGTTTCGTTTATCTTGGAATCAACATAATGAAGTAGAAATCTGAATATAATAACAAATGTGCAATCCTACAACATTGCAAAGTGAAATGATTTAAATTTGCCTCGTGCACTTATTTTAAAGGCAATCCTAGTCTTAAAAATATTGTTTTTTTTGTATGACATTCGTCACTTGTGCATTCCAGAAAACAAAATTAATTTAATATTTACTGGAATAAGTTTCAAAAAAAGAAAAATTTTGACAAAATAAAGCGAGTGTAATGGAACTTGATGGAAAATTTTAAAATAAATTCCTATCGTAAAATTTGCAATTATTTCGCGTGAGATTTTTATTTTAAAATACTATATGTTTGTGGCGTGAGAATGAAGGAATTCAGTTATTGTTGAATGATTTTGGATATCGACACGCGTTTGCATTTTTGCCGGCTTCGCACGGAAGTAAAGGACACGTTAATACAAGGCGGGTGTTTCGAAGAAAATAATATTTTATCCAGTTAATTAGTTTTATCTCCTTTTACAGGTACTCCTCCGCATGATGTAATTGTCATTTCTTCGTTTTTCGTCAACCAAATATTGGGCAAGTAAAAGTAAGTTGAATCAATTATTTGTTTTCTAAAAGTAACCGTAGTCTTTTTAAAATACTCAAAAATTTAGCAGTACCTTAACACTAAGATGTTACAAAAAATTGTGATAATGAAGATATGGAGAGGAAGTTCGTGGTATTTATTTAAAGTTGAATACATGTACGCGACATAAAGTCTAAGGGGTGTACTTTCAAATCACTCGAAAATATATAGAAATCGCGAATTAAAATTTACGGTTTGAAATGTGAATATACGATACAAATTGAATATTGCAAATTAACGAACTTTATAAAGTTATTGGCTACTATTGAGTAGCAGCGATAAAACCATGGTCTTCTTCATTTATTCCTGTACACACGGTACAACTGCAGCTTGTTGGCTGTTTGTAAGAGTAAGATGATTCCGACCCATCAGCACAATCCAAGTAGATAATTTTAGTTTCTGTACCATCTGGTGTACAGCATAAGCAGTTCGATTCAAAATCTCCTTTACCTATAATAAGGCAAAATATAATTTTATTCCACATTTTCTTAAAATAGACTCCTGGTAGTAATAAGAATAATTTTATGTACCTGAAGAGTAAATTGAGTAAGATTCGCATGTTCCAATGCATTCTTTGAAATCGGCAATTGGTTTGGAATTGGTGCAAAGTTGGTTATTGATATATTTCTGGAATAATCCTATTGTTTCTGTTACGTTAACGTTCTTTGCTGCGCACGCTGTGAAAATAAGGTATAAACCAAGGATCAATAAACGTTTAACCATTTAAACTGTTTCCATCTTTTACTTTCTTCAATGGGTTCGACCGTACAGATATCGCAACAATCATCGTCATCTCTGCCGATCTTATCCTGAAATTGGAATTTTTAAATTTTTGAATGCCTACACTACAGCTATTATAAAATTACTGATAGTTACATATGGGCAATTTATTGGGAATGGAAGACACGTCGTTTTGTATTGCGTTATTAAGCCAATTGAACTGTCATTAACGCAAGTTGCTTGAGCACACTTCTTCGTTTTGCTTTCCCATTCTTCACCAACCTATATTAGATATTATGTAGTACAAAAGAATGCTCGTTTCTATAAGTTTCTCTTACGTCGTATAAGTAGCCCATTTCTACACATCCCGAAGGTTTACATTGGCCACAACATTCAGGTGACGTGTCAGGTGGGTATTGGTATAGAAAACCCTGTGATGTAGCAAAATCGGTAAACAAATCTAAAACATTAACATGAAATAACACTCACAGCTGGGCAATCTGTTTTGCAAGTCGTTGTTACTGTAGTTTTAACTACGTCACCCGTGGGGGAATCAGCACATTGATGTTTTTTACACTTATCACCGTCTTCAGAAGGCCAGGTCTCGCCACTCTGAAACGTGTTAAACGTTTTTTAAACTCGCTAACAATTAAAAAAGACCCTAAAATTTCTAACTCACCGAATATTTTGTTCCGTTTACCAAACACACAATTCGCCGATAAGCAGGGCAACATTTATCAGGACTATCTACTTTGTCAATTGCGTAGTTATCCTTTAAAAAGAAAATTTATTTACTCTCTTATGGTAAAAAATATGTATCAGTAATTTTTTGCCAAAAATACCGTTATGTATTTATTAGGAGGTTCACAGCTTTGTTTTTCACAGACAGCAGTGTACTGTCCAGGAGAACCGTCACACATGCATTTGATGCATTTTCCATCCATCCAAGAGTCACCAGCCTGGAAAAATTGTATAAAATTTAAAACTGTCTCATCAATTAGTACTTTATATTGAATGTGTTCTAAAATACCGGGTGTAATGCATCTCCATTTCCCAGTTCATGGGCATCTGTATCAGTAATTTCGTTTTCGTAATGATAGAAGCATTGATCCCTTGGAGGCACTACATGCACAAAAAACAATAAATTTAAATTAATTCTGAAAATATGGTTAGGGAAAAATGAAGTCAGTATCTTCGTACCACAGCGGCTCTCAGGGCAACATTTGTGTTCGTTGTATGTTTCCAAAAATTCTCCTCGTGGACATGTTACTTCAGAAGGACATTTTTCCTTGTTGCAAATAACTATTTTGGTTGGACAACAACCACTCTTGTCTACCACTACTTCATGGCCCTTTTCTGCTAGCACTGGTTCTTTCACAGGAGGACATTGTGTAATATCGCATTCTGGAAAGTTTTCGATTTAGAATACAAATTGTTAATGTATTACAAAATAGAAAAATAATTTAAATTATTTGTACCACACGTGCGGTATATGCAGTTATCGTCACCACGAACTGGTTTTGCAACTTCACCAGGATTGCACGATGGCATTTCAATTTCAGGGCAAGGCGATGGTGGTAAAATAGCTTGTAGAAAAAATATATTTCAATCAATACCTGCATTGAAAAATGTATTATTGTTGGCTTACAGCAGGAACATTCCTCGCAGCACGGATTATCATTTGATTGCAAGCATATAACGTCTTCATCTGCTTTACAAATCGGTTTTGACGGACATTGTATTTTCACGCATTCTATCACAAGATTCTCCTTGCACGCACAACTCGTGCATGCCTCTGGTTTCCAAGTGTCCCCTACCTACAATTATACGTTACAAAGTTAAAAGATTTTCAAAAATTAACAGTCACTAGAATATACCCCGTGTCCTTCCTCATCACACGTTTCTACAGGATAAAATACATTTAAGAATTAATTATTCTGCGTGTTTATTTGTAAAATAGGAACACATACCACACTCAATCGGATCGACGCACATTTCATCCTTAATAATTCTATCACCGATGCAAAAACATCCTTCCACGGGATCAAGATCGCATTGCTCATTCACATTTGTGTACTCATCTTTATTAGCACACGTGTGCGTACACCCCGGCCCACATTGATCGAAGTACATCCCCTCAGGGCACTGCATCGCTGTTAAATCAAAAAGGAATATTAACAAATTCGTCACTTTGTGATAGCATGTTACAATACTCACGGCAAAGTTTCGGGGTTCTCCAATTCTGAACGCATACTCCAACTTGTGCGCAAGCACGTGCATATTCCGTGAGAGCTCTACACAGAGAATTCTCCGGATTCACGCTATGACAAACATCAAATTCGCACGCTTTAAAAACAGTGTCAGGATCAACTAGCAAGTGGCATGGTTTAAATTGATGTCCCAATAACGTTTTGCATTTCTCAGTTACAGTCGTATCGTTACAAATCTTAGGTGGATGAACTACGCAACGATTATTAACTATTTCCATTTCTTTCGGAGGTGTAGCCAACCAACTATGACCAAATCTATCCGTGTCGTTTGTTATTACTCCATCACTAGTAGTTAAATCGTCCGTCACATCAAAATTACAGTTTCCTACAAAAATTTAATCTCAAAAATAACTATTTCAGATAAATTTATAGTATTGCTATTTTTACCGCAAAGTCCTTCAGTTTGATTGTAGTAAATTTCTGATGGTAAACGAACTTGGAATCCATAATTATTCTCGTAATAGCGAACTTCCAAAAATATCTCATCGACAGTAAAAGTAATTATTCGGCCAGGACGATTTGTCACACTGATCTTAATTCCTTCATATTCCAGAGGAAAGTCGGATGGTCTCAGTTGAACACCATCAACAGTAATCTAAAAATATACACAATTATTTATACACAAAAAAACTATCTCTCTGTTTAACGAAAATTTCTTACCGACTGATTAACTCTAAAATGCGCTACGTGACCATTGTAAACCAACAAAATAGCTGTTGTGCACGTTGTATCTGGTTCTTCTACGCACTCATCATTTGTAATCATCACTTGAAACGTGGGTTCTCCTGTTGGAGATTTGTCTTGCGCGAGAATGTACGTGCAGTTTCCTTGGAACGGATAATACTGCCTATCAAATGTTGTGTAATGCGGGTCACCGTATCCATCGCAAATACCTATACATTATACGTGCAAATTAGTCCAAATGCAAAAAATTTCCTTTTGTGCAATGCGTACAATCTTGGCACTTTTCTGGTGGCACGCATGTATCATTCCTTTTTTTAACAGTACCGTCAGGACAATAGCATCCAGCAATACAAGAATCATCACAGTCTGAAAGATCTTCTTGCAAATTTTCACAATATCTTTCACAACTTGGGCCACAGTCCTTCCACACCAGACCGGGTGGGCAAGTTGGAGCTAAATCATAGCGGAAAACGTTAGAGTTTCTTAAAAAATTTGGTAAAATAAGTAAATATATTCTCACCGCATCCTAATTTAGTTCTCCATTCGTTCAATTTAACAGATGGTGCTTTTTGTTTACACGCTTCCACATACGTTATATACGCCTCACACTCGCATTCTTTAGCCGATTTTTGTTCTTGATTGAGACATTCACACATTGAAACTACGCACGCACTAAGATAAAACGCAGGATCAACGTGCGAGTTGCACTCATCGAGCGGTGGCGATCTAATTTATGCAGAATGTAATACATAAATGTGTAAACAGAACAATATTAAAAAATATGACGCGCTTACATTAAGTTATTGCACACAGCTACAGCCTTCACTTTGATCTCGTCCAAACACACTTCTTTATTGCATTGATCTAGCGGTCCTATAGACCAACTGTCACCAAAGTCTTGGATGCTGATAGCTCTCGATCCATCAGGCTTTTCGAAATCATCTTTTGGATCGTGATTGTAAAACCCACACAATCCGTTAATTTTATACAACAACTTTTCTCCCACCTTAAAAAAAATTTAGACTCTTTTAAGAACACAATTCTATATGCAATTTAGTTGTAATACTTACATTAATTTTCACATATTCTTGTTTACTCCACTCAACTTCAAAACCGTAGACATTAGATTTAAACTTGACTACGGAGCCCGCAGTTCGTAGAGTGAAATCCGTAACAGTTTTTCCTAACGCTCTTAGTTGAGCTGCTCCAGAATATCGCTGACCCTTGTACTCTATGCTTAAGTCACTATTCAAACGAATTACATGACCGTCTTGCGTAATTTGAAGGTATTTGTGGCAAGATTTGAAATTATCAGTGCAGACTTTGTGAACTGCACGGAATAAATTATTAATTTGATAGTCAGTCAATCACTCTTTAAAAATAAAAAATTTACCTGTAGCACTGTATTTTTGCTCATTTTTGTCTTGCATCAGAATGTGATCACAAATATCATAAGGAAATTCTTCATGATCAAATGTTTTGAAAAAAGTGCTATACATTTCACACGCTGCAATATAAATTTCCATGAATATTGTGTTTAAATTTAATCAGTCAACTTAAAGCTGGCGTACTGGTTACGTAGACAGGTACAATCGGTGTTTCAGTAGTTGTTGTACGAATTGGTGCAGGCGTTGTAGTCGTCGTAGTCGTCGTAGTCGTCTTTATAGGTTCTGTACAGTGCACGATTTTTTAAACTGTTGTTGAGAAATAGAATAACAATTTTTAATTTACCGCAGAAATATTCCACACATTTCTTGTCCGGATCTGTGGTGCGAGCAACAAAAGTCATTCCAGTTGAACAACTTGGAATCACAACTGGGGGACACGTGGCGGCTGTAGTTGGATATGCTAAAACAAAACGAAAGTAGATAAATAAATATCAATAGTCAGACCAAAAAGCTAAAGTAACGCACCTGTCGTAACACAATCTATTTCATCATCAGGGCAATCCACTGTCCCGTCACACCACTTTTCTTCAGGAATGCAGATTTTACTCGTTGGACACAAAACTGTTCCGTCGGGGCACGGTTCGCATTTACATCTGCAATTATCTTCATCAAGAAGAGAAATCAAACCCTGCAGTAGTAAAAAGAAACAATCGTCAAGTAATGGCAACGATAAATATAAGTATTATACGCGTTTTCACCTTGCCGCACGGTGAGCATGTCTTTTTTGCGCAATTTGATTGTCCATCCAATTGACATTCGCACTCTTCACAGTTACTCCTTACGATTTTATCGCCAGGGTAAAACTTCTTTCCATCAACAAAACAAGCGCAGTGCAAAGGAGATACACATTTCTGTCCATCGCACAATTCTCCTTCAGGACAATAATCAGGACAATATTTATATAATTCTTTAGGTACTTCGGGACAAACACCGTGAACAGCCGGAGTTGAAACTATTTAGCCAAAGAAATTCGTGTTGAATATCAGATATCGAACCCATCAGATCAATAACTTTTACAAATTACCAGGAGTTGAAACAGGTGGACAGACGTAACAACCAATTCTCGCTTCGTAATCGTAACACTGTTCTGCTCGTTGTTGATCGCTGTTTCTACATACCAGACCATCGCCCAAATCGCAGGTCACACGCTGACCAGCCGCACGATAATCTAAATGAGTAACTACTGCTTGGCGGCATTCAATTTCAATGGGATTTTTGCACATATTGGACTCCGTGATTAGCTTGGATATAGTTTCGAAATCCCCATCAGCAATATACGGTTTGCCATTATTAATCCAAGGTCCGTATTCAATACAATCAGCTATGAGAAGCAAAAAGGGGCGGAGTATTATACATTAAGAATACATGCAAGTCCTTAAAAGGTATGATAGTGGTATTACTAGGAGTTGGAACCGTCGTCGCCATAACTTCTAAACAACCCAGAATTTCCACTCGCATGGCAACCCAGTTGTGCCAATTTGTTGGAGAGATTCGGAGATAACGAGTATGGATAATTTTTTCGAAGTATTGAGTGACTGCAGTACTACTATCAGTATTTCCTTCAAATTTCTACACAACATATAGAAAAACATATAGCAATTACTACGTTTTTTTCGATTTTTTAACATTTAATTTTACTTTGTTGTAATTTTCCGACAACACTGGTTCCCAAGTGTATCCATCGATGCTATACTCCACCTCATACTCCGACACCCATTCGTTGTGTTTTTCTCTTCCTGAAAGTGCAACAGTTTGTAACACATTTCTAACAGAATCGTTACATTACAATTACCTAGTGTAACAATCCCAGATAGATTAACAACTTGTAAGAAGTCAAATTCCACGAAGGGATGTATGTCGCCAGAACCAGCAAGCCAACCGCCGGTATCCTCATCTTCGATTTGATTGAGACCAATGCGAGAACCATCACTTCGAGTTTCATGTAGCGATGACGAAACTGTAATCTGAGACGCACCCACGCCTCCATTTTCGATACCCATTGGTTCGTCACATTCTGAAAACAAAAGCGATCACATCAAGTACCACTATTATGAACCCAAAATTAAAGAAACAGTTTGCTTACTTCTATAAACTGTTGTGGGGGAGGTTAATTCTATTTTAAAAAAATATTGTCATTAAAATGTTATGTCCGACGAAAATTATTTGTTTACTGTTAATTGCTAAAATTTACTCACCCACGGTTGTGACACGTTCTGTAGTAATACTGTATTGTGATACAGCTGGACTTATAGTAGCTATCGTAAAACGAAATACATTTTATGCATTTAGTCCCAATACTACAACTGTGTAAAAATAAATGGGCAGAGTAAGAAATTATGTCGTCTTACCATACGGCTCATAACATCCTCGAATTTCTATGCGCATAGCGATCCAGTTATTCCAAGTTTGTGGCACAATTCTCAAATACCGAGCTCGTACAGGTTGGTAAAAGTAATTCGTGACGGGTGTATCTTCGTCATAGTTTCCCCGGAATATCTAACGAAAAAAGAAATTGCCATTTATGTCTGTAAGAAAGGTATAAACATATTGAGTAATTACTTCAGTATTGCCATTTTCATCCACTACATCGTGCCAAGTTTTCCCATTATTGCTGTACTGCACCTTGTAAGAGGTCACGTATTGATGTTTGTCACCTTCTCGTCCTTGTGTCACAATACCAGTCAATGTTCGTATTTCTGTAAAGTCAATCTAATCCACAACACCTAATGAGAAATTTTCCAAGATAAAATCTGTGAATTAATTACCTGTACAAATTGATTTGTGTCAAGTTTTTCCGCTAACCATCCACCGGCTCCAATTTGGGTCTCCTCCGTATTCAAACGAATCCTTCCGGGCCCGTGGAATTCATCGTAATAAGTGGAAACCGAAATTTGACGGTCATCTAACGTGTTATCCTCAAATCCCATTGGTTCATCGCAATCCCGAACAGCTTAAAATAATATAAAAATTTTAATGGAATCTTTAAAAAAAAATACTGTATTCGAATCTTACTTGTTGGAATTACTGTCGTGGTGGTGGTTATCGGTTCTTTTAAGAAAACATGGTTAAAACATTAATAATCGAAATGTAAATCATTTAAGTTAATTCCAATGCCGTATACCTTCAGCACAACCCAGAATATCGGCTCGCAAAGAAATTTGACCATTCCACGTCCAAGGTTGCATGCGTATATAACGAGCCATAAACGGTTGATCAAATTTCAAACGAAGTGGTAAATTCTCTTTATAATTTCCAGGAAAACTCTTCAAGAATTATTTGCAATTAATATTTTTCTTTATTGCAAGTCCAGAATAGTATACGTACCTTTGGAGTAGCTTCACCCGGTTTTGTGTAGTATGTATATGTAATGCCATCTCGACTATACAGAATGCGGTAAGTTTTCACCCATTCAGGTTTTGTTGCGTGTCCTGAAGTCACAATACCATACACTGGTTGACTTTGTCCCAAATCAATCTCAAGGTACTGATTTTTATTCTGTTCCTTGGGGGTCCACGCTTGATCTAAAAACAATTTCTCAATAAAAAACAATACTAGTGATATGTATGATAATATTTACTCGAGGTGAGTCGCGCGTATTGAGGCCCAGTCGATGGACTGAGACTACCGGATGCTTTCAAATTTTCATCAGGTAAGTAATCCACAAGTCCGACAAGTTTTTTACATGGAGGTACTGCGGATGAAAATTGTTACATATTCGATACCGAGTGTAAATAAGATAAAAAAAAAAAAAAAAAAAAAAAAAGTACGAACCCGTAGGTGGTGGAATGATTGGAGTATATGTAATTATAGTGCTTTCAGTGGGTGCGATTGTGTAAATTCCGGCTGGAGTATAAGACAGTCAGATTTTGATATTTTTCGATATTGTGTTACAACTTACGCTTAGTAGTTGGTGTTTCAGTTTCTTTCTTTGTTGTAGTCGTTTCTACTACTGGCGGCGGCGACGTCGGACAATCGCATAAATAACGAACTTCATAATCATCACATTCTTCGCCCGGAAGTTGATCTTCATTTTTGCAGTAAAATCCTAGATTTAAGTCACAGACAACGCCTCGATTGCGTGATGAATCTGCGAGCGTTTTTGATCGAACATCTCGACATTGCATCGCAGTGATGTATTCACTCGCACAAAGAGAATTTCCTTGATTTCGAATATCCACTAGTTGTTCGTATTCACCGGTAGCGTCGGGTTCATGAGCACTAAACCATTGAGTGTACCCCTGAACACAGGGACCAGGAGATACTGGCACTGGTTTAGTAGTAATTTTCTCAGTGGCGGGAGCTGGAGGAATAAAATATATTTAAAAAATGCACAAAGTCTTAACAAAAGGGCAATGTTTTAAAAATCTTACTCGTAGGAGTTGACGTTGGAGTAATTGTCGATACTGCAAAAATATCAATCGTTAACAATTAAACTATAAGTAATGCATAATTTTAATGTACTTTCAGCGCATCCAAGAATATCCACTCGCAAAGAAATTTGTCCATTCCATGATTGGGGTTCAATTCGAACAAATCGAGCGTCAAACGGTTGATCGAATTTCATTCGCAATGGTAATCCTTGTTTGTAATTCCCAGGCAAAAGCTTTAAAAAGTAATTTTGTGTCAATTGCAGTGTAAAAATTAATAATTCTTATTACCTTTGGAGTTAGTTCACCAGGTTTTGTATAATACTTAAATTTAACTCCATCGTCACTATAAAGAATGTGGTAACTTTTCACCCACTCAGATTTAAATGCGTGTCCTGAAGTCACAACACCATAAACTGGCTGCACAGATCCCAAATCAATTTCAAGATATTGTTCCTTATTTTGTTCTACCGGAGTCCACGCTTCGTCTGATAAACGCATCATCAATGTATTAATATTAAATTACAATTAATCACACGTAATAGTACTTGATGTAAGTCTTGCACTTCGCGGTCCATTTACCGCACTGAGACTGCTCGAAGCTCTCAAATTTTCATCAGGTAAATATTCAACAAGTCCGATCAGTTTTTTGCACGGTGCTGCAATATATTAAACAATAATATTTTTTTGCTGCCTCTGTTAATTAAGTAAGTTTATTCAACTTACCATTAGTACCAGTTGGGATGAATGGAGGAAGTGTTGTAGTGATCTCCCTTGTGATTGGGGGAAGCACTGTAGTAAAATTTTCTGCAATATAAACGATGACATAAATAACAAAAAAATTATTAAATAAATTGTATTAATGTAATAATTTGTAGTAGCTTTACCACAAGGACAATAAAATCGAACTTCGTAATCAGAACAACGTTGTTCTCTGGTGTTTCTACACAGCAATCCGTTGTCTACGTCGCAAGTTACACTTTCACCAGTATCTTCAACATGCACATAAGCTACAAAAAATTATTTTTATTATATGGTACCAATTAAAAATTGCACCAATATCTTACTGTCAACAACACGGCATTCAATTTTAATTGGATCTGCACAAAACTCATATCGAGCACGCAACTTGTTGAACGTTTCCGAATCGCCATATCCATCTGGAGTATCCGCGCTGAGCCATAGAGTCCAACAGTCTGGTTGCTCAACTGGAGTAACTGGTAGCAGAGGTGTCGATGCAGTAATAGGAGGTACTGCTTGTCAAGAGCAAATATTTACGAAATTTTAAAATAAATGTTTGTCCGTGATTACAGTTACGTTCGAATGATGTAAAGATGAAAATTTACTTGTTGTTTCAGAAGTGCCGCATCCGGGAATAGCCTCACATATTAGATCGTCTTTTAAACACTGGCATCTTTCACAATCGCTAACATCAATAACTTCACCAGGCTATGAGGAGTAAAGTCGTTAACCAAATTCGATTTACAAAATTAAGCATTAAATCTCCATTTTCTATCCGGACAAAAATTTTACGTAATTTTAGATTTAAGAAGCACTTACCCCCAATATTACACCGCCAGCGGAAATGCACGTGCATTCCTCCGGCATAACACACGTATGCTTGTCGCGCCAAATTTGTGGAGATTCACACAGTTCGGTAACGCAGCCACCAATGCAAGACGGATACTCGTTATTTACATCATCAGGACATTCACCACTGCAGTGAAGTGATTTAAATAATGCTTGGAAGTAAGAAAATAAGTGAGACTCACCTTTGTTGGGACGTAGTTAAAAATGAATGGCACATTCTGTCGCATGAATAAGCGCAATCATCCCAAAAATAACCATCTGGACAAATTGAAACTGCGCACAAAACGGGTGTTTAAAAAAATCTCTACCTTTTTTGCTCTACCTTGATAACCAAATATAACCTGTAGTCGTTGGTGTGGTTGATGGTGTGGTTACACGTATAGCCGGAGTTGTTGGATATGGCGTCGTTTTCTTAGGTGGTATTGTGGTGGAGGGTGAAGTCTCAAGCGTGTAATAACCACGAGTTGTTGGTTCTTTCAATCAAAAATGTAAAATACATTCTTAGTTTAATTTAACGCAAAGTGTAAAAATAAATTTTGTACCCACCACAAGAACATTCAAAACGAATTCTGTAATCGTGACATTCTCCCAATGTTTGCTGATTATTATAACATACTGAACCAATGAATTTGTTGCATTTCACACTTTCATCACCAGTGTTGCGGAAATCAATCAAAGTGTCCGCAGTTGAACATTCAACATTTACTATGCTACTTTCATTACAGAATTGATAACGTTGGCGCAAATCTTCCATCAATTCAAAATCACCGTCGTCACTAAACACATAAATTAAAAATTAGAGCCTTTCAGTTAAAATACAGTAAAAACAAAATCAACTCACGAGTAAGGATCATCTATATTAAACCATTCAGTCCAACCATTTTCACACACTTCAGGCGGCTTGACAGTTGTAACGCCCTCACCTAATAATAATAACGACAGAAATAATAATAAGATTTGTCATAATTTCCAATTTCACGAAGCATTTTCTTACAAGTGCAAAATGCCCTAATTTTAAAGTCTCGACAATTTTTGCCAACACATCTAATTCCGCGATCTGTACAAGATTCTTCTAAATATTTCTCCAATCCAAAATTATTGTATGGCAATTCACTGTTTGCTTCAACACACTCAACGCTTTCTATATTAGGACACAGCTGATTGAAATTGCTAACAGTAGAGAAAAATTCTTCTTCAATTTCATCCATTGGGTTGTCATTGTCAATCCATTCTGTCCATTCGTTACAAATCTACACAATACACATTGTAAATCATGATAGTTTAAATAGTTTAATATTAAAAACATACCGGTGTTACCGGTGGGGGTGTAGTTTCAATGGCTGTGGTTTCCTCGCCTAAAATACGGTAAATTTTTAATTGTCAAAAAAGGAGCAAAGATTTAATTTTGTGTGGTCGTTTTCTGAATGGCAGATGCGCTTAATATTGTAGTGTCAATTATTTTTGAAAACAGGCAGTTACAATAAATAATAATTAAATTCCAAAGCAATATATTACATTAAATTTTTACTTACCGCAAGAACATTCAAAACGAATTCTGTAATCGTGACATTCTCCCGATGCTTGCAGATTATTGTAACACACTAAACCAATGAATTTGTTGCATTTTACACTTTCATCACCAGTGTCGTGGTAATTGATGAAGGTGTCGGCAGTTGAACACTCAACATTTATTATGCTTTCTTTGTTGCAGAATTGATAACGCTTTCTCAAATCTTCCATTAATTCAAAATCACCATCATCTCTGTACAAATAAATTAAGAATTAGTGCCGTTTACTTAAAATATAGTAAAAACAAAAACTCACGAGTTAGGATCATCTATATTAAACCATTCAGTCCAACCACTTTCACAAACTTCCGATGGCACGACAGTTGTAACGCCTTCACCTAATAATAATAGTAGAAATAATAATAAAATTTAACATTTCTTTCAAATTTACAAAGCAAATCAAAGCAAATCATTACATGTGCAATGTGCTCTTATTTTAAAGTCTTGACAATTTTCGCCAGTGCATTTAATCCCGCGCTGAGTGCAAGGTTCGTCTAAATATTTCTCGAGACCAAATGCAGTGTAGGGCAATTCACTATTTGATTCAACACACTCAACGCTGTCGACAACGGGACATAATTGATCGAAATTGCTAATTGAAGAAAATAGTTCTTCTTCAACTCCGTCCATTGGGCCGTCATTGTCTATCCATTCAGTCCATTCGTTACAAATCTAGAAAAATTAATTTATTCAAAATAACAACCACATAACATAACATGACATTGAAAATATACCGGTATTACTGCCGCAGGCGTGGTTTCTTCAACTATTGGCTCTTTACCTAGAATTCAATACTTTTTACCACAGCCACAAAACGAACAATAACTGATGTTTCTACGCATACTTACAATAACAGTGAATTGATATTTTATAATCCAGGCACATTTGAGATGGCTGCATGTTATTGAAACATTCTAATCCAAATTCTTTATTACACTTAACGGAAACGAGTCCCAGTTTAGTTTTAAAATCAGTGACGTCGCCGCCAAAAGCAATATCTATTAAATAAAGCGCAGTTAATTAAATTGAATCCTTGAATAATTACCCTGTAACCATTTTTACCTGGATGGTCAATAGCTTCACACCTGACATCAGTTATTTCGTGTGCGCTGCAAAACTCATAACGTTGTCTCAGATCGTCAATTCGTTCAAAATCTCCCTTTTCACTAGAAATGAAAACAGGTTAAGAGTTTAATTTCGCAAACACAAAATTAAAAAAAACACGAACTTTTCAGGACTGCCGATGTCAAACCATTCCGTCCAACCCGGCGAACAGACGGGAGGAATTGTCGCCACTGGCAAAGGCGTGGTCTCAGGAGCGCCTAAACACAGTATTCAAAATTTCTCGTTAAGAAATCTTATTTTTTAATTTTACTTCGTTTTCCTTTACAATGTAACGAAACTTACATTCGCAGTAGACGTTGATCTCAAAATCAGGACACATGTTGTTATTTTCTTCATTATCACAGCGAATTCCTTCTAACGTGCAACTTGGATTTAAAATCAATTCAGGGTACTCGGTGTAATCGTTTTTATCAACTGCGTGACGGCATTTAATAGATGTAGGTCTTGGGCATTTATTGTAAAAATTAGGAATATTGGCTACGAGTTCTTCTTCGATTTCATATGAAGGAGGCGACAAATTTATCCAACCAGACCACGCATCACAAATCTAAGTTACAAGTAATACTTTAACATTAAGATTAATTATACTAGAAAAAAGTTATCTTACAGCTCCAGTAGTATGAGTTGGAATAATTGTACTGTATGTTTCGGCTAAAAATTTACGAAAGTTTTGACATTAATAGCGCATTGTAAGCAAACAACTACGAAAAAATTAAATCAACCAACCGAGTACGCTCGGTCCCGGTGTTGTTCTTGGACTCGTAGGAATGATGTCCTCCACGCAAAGACAAAAGAAACGCACTTCATAATCCAAGCAAATTTCTAGAAAATGCAGCAAACATGTAAATAAATAATCCATAAAATCAAAATATACGCTATCTTTACCATAATTTTGCTGTGAGTGCTCACATCGAAAACCTTCTTGTGGGTCACATTTTAAATTAATTTGTCCAGATTTTGTGTACTCCACGTGAGAATCTACCGTGCGACACTCAACGCCCATAATATATTCTGGTTTGCAGAATTCGTACATTTCCCGAAGTTCCTCCATAGACTCGATATCACCTTCAGGCTCAGTCACTGGATCAGAAACACTCATCCATTCAGTAAAACCTGATGATCCAGACGGACAAAGTTTCCTAGTTGAAGGTGTTGTAGAAAGAGTCGTGGGGTATGGAGTAGTTATTTCTGTAAGATATTTAAATATTTAAAAATTTGTAAATTTTTAAGCACTGTTTAGAGATCGTACCACCACAGTTACAATATAGTCTAATTTCGTAATCGTGACATTTCTCTTCAGAATTCTCACATGCAAGACCAGTATCGTAATCGCAAGTTACTTTTTGTCCAGTTTCATGTGAAGCGATTTTTGTATCAGCAGTTTGGCATTGAATTGAACTTGGAGTTAAACAGAAAGAGTAATGTCTGCGTAAATGAGATATTAATTCATAATCGCCTACAATAAAAGAAAAAATATTATTTTCAGTTTTTAATCAACAATTTCAGATCAATTTTCACTCATACCAAACTTATTAGCGTTTACTTCTGGTTCCATGTCGTTGTCAGGTGAATCAATGTTAAACCAGTCCGTCCATCCAGTTTTGATGCATTCAGGACGAGGAGTCGTCGTCGGAATTATTGTTACAGGTGGAGTCACCATTTTATGTTCTAAAATGATAGATGACGTGCAATGAATTTACGAATTTTTTCCCGTTATGAAATACCAACCAAGTCGATTGCATCCTAATAATTCGAATCTCAGACTGATTCCGTAAATCCAATCTTTGGGTATAATTTTGATGAACTTTGCGTAAATCGCAGTTGAAAAGTCATTGCGTTTCATTGATTCATTGTCTTCGTTTCCAATGAAATCAACCTGTAAAATAACGTCGATTGTAATACTTATAATATTTAAAACATTATTCAGATCTTATTACAGGTTGTCCTCCTTCTTCCACAAATTTCCAGTCGTAGCCGTCAACACTGTACTGGACTTGGTAATGAGTAACCCATTCTTTGGATTTAGGACTGCCTTGAGTTAAAATACCTGTGATCTCTTGAATTTCTTCTAATTCAACCTAAATATATCTCTAAGTTAAAATTATAAATGGATTTATTTTTGTTGAATAGATAAATTACTTGAATCCACTCGTCGTTACTCAAAATTTCTGGACTCCATGCCTGCTGGCCATTAAGCCTGGCTGCCTTACTTAAGACAAACGACGATGCAGTAATTTGATCGTTTTTAATATCGCCGTTCTCCATTCCAAGTTTTGCGTCACAGGCTAAAAAGAATTCAAACATATTGCAATATATCACCCACAACAGCCCAATTTTTTTTTTAATTTACGTGCATCCTCGCATCGGCAATCGTAACGAATTTCTAATTCTGGACATTGTGTTTTATCCAACTTCAAACAATCAAATCTATTGATATCACAAATCACGTCGGGAAATAACGTAGATGGTTTTTTTGTGCTGATTTCCCGACATTCAACATTAATTATGTCCGATTGAGGACAGAAAGGGTATTGATCACGAAGCGACAAAATATCATTTTTCCCACTATCATCAGTCATCCACTTCGTCCATCCTATAAATTAAAAAATAATAATTAGCCGCAGTCATTAAATATGATTATGAGAAGAAAAAGAGATGAATTAATGTTACCAGGTGTTAAGCACAAAACAGGAGGCTTAGATGTATATATAGATTCTTCTTCTCTATTTGTTGTTCTTGATGTGACTGATGGAGCCTCAGTTGTTATCGGTGGTTTATTTTTTTCTAAAATTTTTATCCGTCAATTATTTTTTCTTACTTATACTTGTACAGTATTGTAAAGTGAATTACCGCAATCACAATAGAGTCGAATCTCATAATCTCGGCAAAGTTTTTCAGGTTGTTGGTCTGAATTTTCGCAAATTAGTCCTTTGGGAAGATCGCAGTGAACGAAATCTCCTGATTTTGAGGATAATATACTTGAACCAACGGTACGACATTCAATTGCTGTATTGTATTCCAGAGGGCACAAATTGTAGGAACCCTGGAGTTAGCGAGAAAAAGCTCGTTATACTAAAACAAGATTCAATTACATTTGTAGTTAGAAGTATACTTTTACGAGATCAGCAATAATTTCGTAATCTCCTCCATTGTCATATGTGGGAATATAACTACTAATCCAGTCAGACCAAAACGGATCGTAATTGCATTCTGGTTCTTCAATCACAGGTGGTGGTGTTGCTACTGTGACTGGCGGAGGAGGAGGTGTTGAAGCACACGGTTCACCGACACAAGTTAGTTTTCCGTTCATGCAGTGACTAAAGAAATTAATGCAATTACGGCGTTAGTACTAAATCATTACGGTATAAATTTATTGAAGAACGCACCATGATTGACACGGCAAAGCAACTTTCGGATCGGATATTCTTTCGCCTTCGTGGTATCGTTTCCCATTAATTACCGCACAAGGCTGCCGAGAGCATTCAGCTTTTGGAATACATTTAAATTCTTTATCATCTTCGTAAATTTCGTTTTCTGCGCAGAGGGGCGGATCGCAACCCTCAACGCACATTTCTTCTTGGCAAGTGGCGGAAATATCTTTATACAAAAATTCTGTTTCGCAGGTTGTCTTTGGACATACAGACATGCATGGAGTGTATTTATCGCATTCGCGGCATTGAATAGCTGTAATAGTTCAATATTGAAAAATATAAGTATTTCTATTTACCGATAAATGCAAATTGTTATTTCTTACGGCAGAGTTCTTGAGATCTCCACTCAATTGGTTTTCCGAAAACACTGCATTCTTGTGCATACGCTGCAATGGCTGTGCACGTGCATTGACAGTCGTCGCCTCCATCACAACCACACGTGTCTGCTATACACCTGTAAACATAATTTTGTTTGATTACACTGCATTGCAAATTTCAAGTAATTAATATTTTTTAAAATTTACGCTTCTAGAAAAGGATAAACTGGAACTTCAGAATGGCAATCAGCAAATAAATCTGACGTGAGAACTGCACATTTCTTCACTGCCCATGGTTTTCTATGAGAATATACTTCACACGCATCTACTGCTGGAGCAATAGGTGGACAGTACGGTTTCACTTTCCAACTTTCAGCGAACATTGTAGGCCGCACGATTACAGGTCCTCCCAAAGATGATCGGAAATCATCCATTTCATTGTCGTTGTAGTCACCGCACAAACCTTCCACCTATTTCCATCAGATAATGTATTTAAAAACAATTCTGATTCCGTAAAAATAATTCACTTACATGGCTCTTCCAACGCGAATGCAATTTTACATAGACTCGAGATCCGCGATCCCAATACAAACTTACGCCGAAATTTGTATGAACCACTACGAACAAACCAATTTCTCGAACAACAATACCAGTCTCAATGGATGGCTCGGGCAAAGGAGTATCTTTTACTAGGAGTACTTCCTCCGATTCTAATTTAACAAAAAGAATTTTGTAACTGCAATACATAAGGAAAAAATTGATAATATTGTGTGATTATAATTCGTACCAGTCATAAATGTTACTGATTTATAACATGCTCCATCCGCACCACCACAAGGTTTGTTTTGTACGTTAATTGTGAACTGATCTCCCGAGCTTAACGATCCTTGAACTAACGTAAATTCACACTCGCTTTCAAATTCAAACATTCTGCCATCAAACGTTTTGTAGTGGGTTTTGCCCCAGACATTGCAGATTCCAACACAATCTTTTTTCTCGCACTTCCATTGTCCACCGGCACATAAACTAAAACAGAAATTTCCAAATTAGCATTTAATTTAAAAATTTGTGGGAACATTAATAAAAGTACCAGAAGTTGCAATCTTGTTGAATAGACTCTCCATCTTTGTAACTACGGTCGTTGTGGTGGCATGGACATTGACCTGGATGGACACATTTCTTCTGTTTTGGATCGTATATATAGCCGTGCTTACACCTAAACAAAAAGGAAAATGAAAAGGAAGAGTTGTATTTTAAAATACCTTAGCTGGTGCTTACTGGCATCCAGGCTTGCAGTGGACTGTTTCACAAATTGGTGGTTTGTGATAGTTTGAGCAAGTTAGCGGGCATTCCAAAACACAATCAGTCCCTTCTAGGTTGTCTTCTTCCGAGCAAGGTGAGGTCGTATTCTTTTCCGATAGTCGTTCTGCCGTCGCTGGTTTGCACTTCCATTTTGCGTTATGACACACACTTCGAGTAAGATAAAGATATTAATTTACAATATAAATCACAATTGTCGTTGATTACCATTCTAATGCGTCACGAATGTCGATGTAACCCGCATCATATTCACGATCGTTGTATAAGCACGGGCAATCCGATTCCGGAATGCAGCGACCATTTTCGTCTAGTGTATGACCATCTGGGCAATTACAACCTTCCACGCATTGCTCCACACATTTGGTGTTTGATGCTATATTCTTGCAACTTCTTCGACACGAAGAACCGCACTGAGAGAAGACTTGACCAGGTGAACAAGTAACCTCTATCTCAAGAAAATGGACAAAAAATTACTTATTTCAAAAATTTTCTCCTTATTTCATTTATCATACCGCACTCCGTAACACGTTGACGCCATTCAATAATGGCTCCTTTTTTAGCGCAAATTGCAGCGTAGTCTGCGATTGTTGGGCAGAAACAATTTTCTACCTGACTGTCTTTACACGCGCACAAATCATACATGCAGTTATCAAAATAAGCTTGAGACTCGACTAAGTCATGGCAATCTAAAAAAAATTCAGACAAATTAATACAGATTCATTCCACATTATTTATAATAAAACCAACCAGAAAATAATTTGCTCTTAATCTTGTTACAAATGTGTTTTGCTTGTTCTTCCAAATGAGGTTGAATTGAACAAGGATGAGGTTCAGTGGAGCTCATAGGAACATCATCGCAAAAATCGTCGGTTTTCCATTTGTTAGCAAACGATTCAACATTCTTTTCAATATCTCCTTCCGGAGTGTGGAAATCATCCTTTTGGCTGAGAGAAAACGTACCACAGAGACCTCGCAGTGTTCCCATCAGTGCGGGTGGGGCGTCGATGTACAGTCGTGTTTCACCGTCCCACATCACGGATAAACCATTCTTCAGTACAATCTAACGCAAAAAATTATATTTAAAAAACTATTTTCATTTATTTTAAAATTTTAGATATTTACGATACCTTTATAAATGATCCAGACGGCATGTAAATGTACATTCCAGGTGAAAAATGTGGAAGTTCAGTAAGTTCTCTGCCGTTTAATACCATCTACAAAATTTTCATATTTAAATAACGGTGATTGACGTCAAGTCTTTACTCTGAAAAATTACCGAGTGATCTTGCTTCAAATGCAATTCGCTTCCCTTAGTACGGATCGTAACGGTTTTAGTGCACGAAGGCCGTAAAACTTGTTCTATTGCACTATAACCCGCCGCTTTTGATATTGAACCATCACAAGCTACGTTTTCTTGTTCGATCGAGTAGTTAGCATTCGAAACTAGATAGTAACTGCATTTTCCCATAAAATCGTAATGTTTTCCATCAAACGTGACGTAGTGTGGATCACCAATTGAAGAACAACGTGCCTCGCATACTTCTTCGGAGCATATCCAATGGCCCTTTGCGCATTGACTGAAGAAAAAATTACATAATGCAACAATTCTAGTGAGCAATAGCCGATAGGGGATTAACATTTAATTTACCAGCTATTGCAATCTTGCCATATGACACTTCCAGGAAGATGGTCCTTGTTCTGATAGGTACATGGACATTCATCTGCCTCAAAACATTTGCCGTCTGATCCTAATAGCATTCCTTCAGGACAAAAGCAACCGTCAAGACACCAATTGGTAGAACATTCTTGATGGGGATTAGCGCAAGTTCCTGGACAGTCTGATCCGCAATCGCGATATTCCATACCGTTTTCACATTTTACATCTAAATCACAACATTGTAGTTTGGTAACGGACATATATTGCGTAAACGAATTAGTAAGAACTTACGGCAGAAGTCTTTTGTGCGCCATTCATTTTCAAGCGTTCCTCCTAATCTCATACATTCTTTGAAATAGGCTGATAACGCAGTGCAACCACAATCGTCGCGGGTATCGTGACAAGCGCAATATTCGGAAACGCACATTTCGATGTACGGATCGGGGTCAACAAACTAATAAATATTCACTTTGTTCTTAATCCGATTAAGTAATTATTCGGAAGCTTGACACACTTACGTGCAAACACGAAGCAAATTCAGGATTCTTAATTCTTTTGCAATAAGACAGTATTTTTGCAACTTCTTCTTCTGGCAACGACTCACAAGTGTTTTTAGGCATGAATGTTCGCTGACAGTCCGCTGCAAGTATAACCAACACAATTCCGGAAATTACATTTTCTAATTAAGTAATATGACGAATAAATTACCTCCTAAGTTATCCACTTTCCACGAGTCAGCGAATTCAACCACGGTTAAAGCATTCATTCCATCAGCAGCTTCGAAATCATCCTCAATACCGCCATCATATCTCCCACAAAGACCGCAAGTTTTATTAAAGAAATTGGTATCCACGTCGATTTGAACTTTCAGCTAAAGTTATACGTGTAAATTTTAAAATTGTTGAGTTAGCGTAAAATATTACCTTCCCATCCCACAACAGCCGAAATCCAGAATTACTGAATAGTACTACATTATGAGCCACTCTTTGCACTATAATATTGTTCGCACTCATTGGAATAGAAATTTGATGTTTCCCCAAATACAGCGCAGGGTAGCCGTCCTCTTGTTTTATGGTAAATCTATTTTTACAGTTAAGAATTTTCAACATTTTGATGATTAAGATCAAAATAAACTTCAAAAAAATTGAATTTCTCACAGTTCGTTATCTAGGTAAACGATAACAGAAACGTGGCAATAATCTTTGTTGCATTCTTCACCCATGTCCATGTAAATCGCAAACGAATTCGCGCTGCAATCCTTTGCAAGTAGATAAGTGCATCCACCTTCAAACTCGTATAAACGTCCATCAAACGTTTGGAAAAATTTTCTTTCCCACGTAATGCAACGACCATTTCGCAGAGTGTCTTCAATTAAATTGATAACATTTCACATTAGATAAAAATCAGAAATAAGTATTTTAAATGTTACCTGAAGCAGTTGTTACCGTCATTTGATTTTGAGCGTGAGGAGTAGTTGCAATGATTTCTTCGTTCACTGTTAAAAAAGTGGATGTTAATACTTTTAAAATACAAGAACCGCGGACAAGATTTCGTAACTGAGAAGCTAACAAAAGCTTCAACGATTCGTCCCTCGCCACTCTCATCAATTGTAAAGTAAGTCATACTAAAGATTCGCGTTCTCCGAGGTACTAAATTTCTCCCGCGTTTGCAATTTTTTCTAATGTAAATTAAGTGTTGCCATGTCAGTGCTCACGCATAGCGCATCACAAAGTAATAACAAAAGCTTCTTAGCTAAAGCTCTAAATGCTCGTCTGCTTATTTCTAAATTTAAAACTAAACATTTTACCTGGTATGCAAGATGGAATGTCGTAAGGATCCCAACGTCCTTGAGTATCGCAGTGATAAATTTGAGATGGGTAAGAATTAAATATCATTCCGTCAGGACAATGTAACGTGCAAGACATCAAATCGTTCGTGAAATTACATTTGCGTCCTGCATTGCTGTGCTCGCGCAAATTACAAATAGATGTAACTAAAACGATTCAAGAGTATATCGTATTAATATTTTGAAAAAGGTGTCATTTTACAACTACTTCAACTTACGAATTTCGCAAGAAGAACCCCAAAATTTAGAAGGACAAACGCAGTAGTTGTGTCCCGAGCAGACGCCACCATTCTGACAAGGTGGATCACAAATTGCTAAAAATAAGAAGGAAATGCAATGCAACCACAAAGTTTTAGTAAATCACAGAAATAAACATACGCCTGCACTCAGGAAAATTTGCGTCAGGAGTCCATGATCCGTCGCGGTAGCATACAAGTTCTTTCGTATTTGACCCTGTATAAAATTGGTATCCTGTTCTGCACGTTCCAGTGCATTTCCTACGTTTGAAAGTTTAAACATCAGATAATGCAAAGTAAAATTTTATAACTACTAAATTACATTTCGGTAGCAGTTCGTGTACAGCTTACACGACCATTCATGAGTTGAGGAGGTGTTCCGCATTTTACTTCTGCAAGGGAAAATTTAGGATGAGTAATTTAAGAAAAAAAATGTAAAACTTTCTTTCAAAGAAATTTACCTATTTCGTTAGTCGAGCCTCCTGTATCTAAAAATGAAATGATAACATTAAATTAAAAAATTAGCTTGTAATCCTTGAATTATCGTAGTCTTACGTGCGCCAGGGCCCAGATCAGTCCCGTGTTCATTGTGATGTCCTCCTTCAGGTATTGTGTTGGCTTAAAATTTACAATTTACAATTTGTTAACTAATTGATAAAATCGAATAAATATAAGCTATTACTTGTTACGCAATTGGGAATGACCGATGGATTCCATCGTCCCGCAGGATCGCAATAATAAGCCGGGTCAGGAGGAGAATCGAACGTCATACCAGTTGGGCAATGTACCACGCAAGTCATCAATTCATTTGTATAATTGCATTTCGCTCCTAAATTGCGGTTCTCGTGAATGTTACAAATCGAAATGGCTACGTACAAAAAATTGTTATTGTGATTACGTTAACAAATTATTTCGCTTTTAATTTAAGCCTTACAGCTTTCACATAATCGGCCCCAAAACCCTTTAGGACAACGGCAGTAATTATGCCCCATACATTTGCCAGCATTTTCACAAGGTGGATCACATATTGCTGAAAAATAACGCAATAATGTGAATTGTTTTTTATTTAAGCAAAATACGAGATGAACTTACGTTTGCACGTTGGAAAAGTTGCAGAAGGTGTCCAAGTTCCATCGCTGTAACACACAATTTCCTTCGTGTTTTTATTTTTTCCAAATTGATAGCCCGTTCTGCACGTTCCTGTACATCGCCTACATAAAATCATTTTGTTTAGTAATAAATTTATATATTTTTTTTAAATTTACAAATTACATTTCAGTTGCGCTACGAGTGCAGCTTACACGACCGTTCATTAATTGGGGAACTGATCCACACTTTATTTCTGCGAAATTTTAATAATTATTAAAAAAATATATATTTAGAACAAATTACAATTAGCTGTTAAAAACACAAAGAATTACCAATATCGTTTGACTGCGCTGATCCTAAAAGATAAAAATTTATTCGATTAAAAGAAAAGCGCAATAAATTTAACTTTGGTTTCTATTTCGTTTCATTACCTCCGTGTCCAGAATTGCCCCCACCTCCATGTTCGTAATTGCCACCACCTTCGTGGCCCGCGTTTGCTAAAGAAAACAGATTTTTTTTTTAAATATAAAACTTAACTTCAGTGAAAATAATGTCGAGTATTACGTTGGACGCAGGAGGGAATCCGTGAGGGATTCCAGCGCCCCATCAAGTCGCAGGTGAAATAAACCGAGTCTGGAGTAAAATCAAATGTCATTCCAACCGGACAATAAACCATGCACGTCATCAAATCTTGCGTGTAATTGCACTTGGCTCCTAAGTTGCGGCCTGCATTGATGTCACAAATCGAAACAGCTAACAAAAAAAAATTTCTCGAGTTGTTCAAAACAATTTACAATCCCTCAAAAAATACTATATAGAATGCGATGCATACAACTCTCGCAGGTAGGTCCCCAATATCCTTTCTCGCATCTGCAATAATTACTTCCAACACATGTGCCGGCGCTTGTACATGGTGGATCACACATTGCTAAAACAAATAAAGTGTAATCAAAATAAATAATTACATACAAAATTAAAAAAAAACAACAACCATACCCTCGCAAGTTGGGAATGATGAAGATGGCATCCACGTTCCGTCGCTGTAACACACGAGCTCTTTCGAGTGTGATGACCCACCGAATCCATACCCAGTCCTGCAAGTTCCAACGCACCGTCTGCAAAGTAACGTGATTTAGTGGTTGAGGAATATTTAATTGAAATTATTACTTACAGTTCTGTGGAAGATTTACTACAGCTAACACGTCCGTTCATAAGCTGAGGATGCGCTCCGCATTTGTAATCTGCAATATAGACATAAATTATATTTTCCCGGCAGTAAATTATTAACATCGATTATGTAAAAAACTTACCGAGTAGTTGAGAAAACTGTGACGCTGCAATGAAAAAATAAATCCCATTATTTTTTTTTAACTTTTCAAAAATATACAATGTCAAATATTACATGTGTCACCGCCAGACGTTTTTGATGGATGTCCTTCACCAGTAACTTTTGATGACGATGAACCTGCACCAGAAGGATACCCGTGGCCGGTTCCAGTTCCAGCATTCGCTAAATGTTTTAATAATTTTCAAAATTGTTGTTAAAAAGCATCACATACTAAGGCAAAACGCAATTTTAATTTTAAAATGTTTTTAAACGGTTTACTCACGTTCGCACGACGGAAAGTTTGCCGACGGCGTCCAAGTTCCATCGCTGTAACACACTATTTCCACCGAATCTGTTGTTCCACCAAAACTATAACCTTCTCGGCATGTTCCGGTACATCGCCTGAAAAACGACCCAAGCTCAGCTATAACGCCAAACCACGCACCAAACCAAAGAAGTATACACACTTTTCCGTAGATGAATAAGAACAGCTTACGCGACCGTTCATGAGTTGAGGCATTCCGCACTTCGATTCTATATAAAAAGTCAATTTTTCGTGTAGTATTATGTTGTACCATCGGCCCATTACAAATTTGGTCTACAAAATTAATTGCAATATACGAAAAACTCTTACCAATAATCTTAGCAAATGGAGATGCTACAAATAAAAATTTGACATTCGTTAACTCTAAAATAACTTTACATTAATTGAATTAAATATTTACAATTTCCACCGCCAACTTTAGAGGGGTTTGCTTTCGATGGAGAACTAAAAGTAAAAAAGAAAGAGAAAAAGAATTCTTTGAAAATAGCATTGAAATAGCAATTAAATAAGCTTTCCTGCAAAACGCGGAAAGCACCTCCTAAATCAGCTTTTCCCTGATGCTCGAATCAATTTTCCTAACGTAAAGCCTTAAACTTAACGATAAAATAAACTTTGATTTTACAATTTTTACGTTAGATATGTAACTCTTGAAAAAATAAGAATTTTTTTTTACAAATTTTTTTCCAAAATAAAACAGTAAAGAAATAAATAAATAAAATGCAAGTAATTACCCGCCAGATGCTTTGCCGTAGCCATCACAATTGACGACCATAAGCAAAAGCATCAGAGCTCTCAGAAGACCTCTGAGCTCCATGATAAATGGTCACTCAGTCTACCACCTTCACGTGGCGTCGAGGAGTCTGTGAAAATTTCGGAGAGCTACAGAAATAAAATCCAGGGTCTACACCGGATGTCCTACGATACGGAAATCATAAGGTTAAATTCAAAATCAGAGAAATTATGAAAAAATAGCAATTTTGAATAAAATTCAAGGTTAATTGGTATCAGTTGATGTAACTCTTTAGTCATTCATGATAATTTTTTCGAGCATTGAATTAAAAATTGTAAGCTATCAAATTTTAAAAACTATGTAATCGAAAGAAAAAATTATTAATAATAATAATAATAGTAATAATAATAAAAGACTTAATCTTTGACATTAAAATTTCAGATATTGGCAACAAAAAACTAAAAATTTCAGACCTGCAAAAAGTAGCCAGATAAAAATGAACTACCTGTTTGTCACGACACAACCACCTCAAAAGTGAAAAACTCTCACAGGATATTATGCTCTTGAGCTAGTTGTTTACAATTTAGCAGGACATAGGTAGTAACTATTTTTAAGAATTGCACCTCCTTTTATCACGTAATGTCCACAGTATAAAAATATTTTTGTTTTCGAGGAAAGAGTGGGCTTAAAGTGACCAAACTTTCCATTATTTTCCAAAATGTGTAAGACTTTAATATCAGAAATAAAAAAGGGAAGTAAAATAATAATTCCGATTATAAACTTCATAATTTATCAAAAATGCAAAAGGTAATCTTTTTTGAGCATTTGACAAAAAGGTAAACTAATTTACGGAGAATTAGTTGATTATCTACAGGATGCTGAAATGTCTTACTTCCTGATGTTGATAAAGATTGACATTCTAAAAAAAACAACACGTTTATGTGTTGGTAACGTTTGTCTTTAATTCATCGAGCTAATAAAATAAAACTTTATTAATAAATTGCTGACAATTACTTTTGCCAAAAATTTCGAAGTTAAGTAACAACTTTAACATCGCAGTTAATTTTAAAAAATAAAATCTGTGGTGAGCTATTGATAATTAAAAACGCTACGATACGTATTGCACGATTTTCCCGTAAAAAATATTTTTAGCGCAAACGTAACTGCAAAGCGTTATTTTAAGGTACAAAATAAATTTGTGTGTACGTATAATTATTGTTAAAATTAAACACATTTTCAAAAATATACGAATATTGAATTGAACCTCTTGACATTTAAAATTAGTTTTTCAAAGCGGTGACGTTATCTACATCGCACAAGGTTAAGCAGAAAATATGTATATTTCCTGTTGCATGGAAAGGCAATAAACTGTCAATAGGCTCCGCGACATTCAAGATATGGCACTTATACATCAATACTCACTTTTTCTAAGTAATTTCAACATCATTAACACGATTAATGGAACAATTCTAACAAAATACTATGCATTAAAAATGTATGTTTTAAAGTAAACTTATATAAGCGTCGTAGTGCAGTTTCTAAAACATTAAGCATACTGTTGAAAAACTTTAAAAAAAATTTCAGAATAAAATAAACTAGCTATATTCATTTTTGTACGTACTGCCAAAACAAAAAAGTTTGTTTTTCACTATTTTTGTCATCTAATGTAATACACCGTTGATTTATTTTCTTGACTGCTACTCGGTTGAGTCCTTAAACTTTCTTCACAGATGAATTTTCAATGTTTTGAATTTCGATATTTGTTGAAGAACTTTGCGCGATTGGTCTCAGACGATATACAGTGTACTCGAGTAACTGCATTTTCGAAGGAGGCACGTCGTGAAAGGTCACTGCATAATCACTGCAACAATCTTGACCCTGAAAAATAAAAGTTCAATAAAAATTAATTTTAAAAATATTATAATTTAATAATTACATTTTACCTACCCTGTCACTTATGTAAAGACTACTTCGCAAGAACTTATGATATTTCATGCTTCGTCTTGGTAACAATAATTCACCAACTGCAAAACCATTAAATCTTCCACGTCCGTACTGATCTCGTGTATCAACTGGTGATGCTCCAAATTGGTGCATCAATTTTCCTAATATGCAATCTTCATTGCTACACTCGGAATTCAAAGCGTCGCAAGCGTCATCATCTGGCACATTTTCTACGAAAGTGGCCATTGCTATTTGATTCAATGCAATACCAGCTCTTCCTAAATTATACACGTAATCGGATTGAATATCTTTCACCGGGTGTCCTAAGTAAAATAAATTGGTCGAGTTCTTAAGTGGAGCAACCATGTAACGAAGATTTTCCACAATCACGTAAGTTCTGTCATCGACAACTATTACCCAATGAAATATTTGGTTAAAATTCACCCAAGCACGAAGAAGACCTCCACATAGCAGAGGCCAAGGTGAAGTATTTGGCAATTTAGACACGGGAATAACTTCGTCGTTATACGTTCCATAAAAAACAGATTCGTCGCAGTGTTGACTCCACGTTCGCTTTATTGCACGAGCTCGTTTGATATCTTTCGTCAAAATTATGCAAAGAACTGAAATTCTGTCTCTTAGGAAATTATCTTCACGTTCAAGATCAGTGTCTTTAATTTTGTCGTCGTAAAAATAATCTAGCTTTCTCACGTATCCTTCTCCGCGAAGCCACTCCTCGTATAATTTCTCGAAGTTGTTATTCGGACCCGTCACGGCAAAATGAGTGATTGCGAAGTCAGTAGTGACTGAATCTTCATATTTCAGTAGAACAAATGCAAATAACATTCCAGTGAGGGAAGAACATAAGAAGAGAAATGATTTTCGTTGAACGAAACTCAAACACAACCAACGGTAATTCATCGTCAAAGTCATCACTTAGCCCATGATATATAAATATATATATTTTACAACTGCAAGAAAACAATATAAATGAAATGCGTTAGTATCACATTACGTGACATTACTATAAAATATTTTAATGGCTTAAAACAAACCTGCAAACGAGTTAACACTGTAGTTTTCTGTACGTTGCTATCATTTTTTCTCATATCGATTGCCCCACTAACCTACTTATATCTAAAACTAGAGCAGAAAAATGCCTTGTTCAGTCAGACTTATAAAAAGTTACATTTTCGTGTAAATTTTAATGTAACTGCCGTTCTCACTACTCAAATTTCAACGTAAAACTTTCACCAAAGAACGAAACCGTGTGCTCATAAGATTCAAGGTTAATGGATTAAAACGCATCACGTGATCAAGATGGCTGACAGTGAACAAAATACCGCTCAAGTGCACGAGATAGATATGATTTCAGACGAAAAGGAGTCGGCGAAACGACCTCAATTTGGTCAGAGATATTTAGTAGATGATTCCAAAGTATTTGAACACAACGCTTGGTAAGAAATAAATTTATTTAAATTTGATTTTTGACGATAAATCGGAAATGTTTCATTTTAGGGATAACGTAACATGGGATGAAAAACAAGAAGTGGAAGCTAGGAATAAAGTTGCTGAAAATTCTTCTTGTCCAATCGACGATGAAACGCAAGGTAAATTTATAACCATTTATTAATTTGGCTTTCAGTTACATTTATTCAGTTTTTATTTCAGTTAAATTTGAGACTAAAGCTGCCAAGTACTGGAATGATTTTTATGACATTCATCAGAACAGATTTTTTAAGGATCGCCACTGGTTGTTTACAGAATTTCCTGAGCTGAAATTACACACTTCAAAATCAAATTATACTGAAGCAAGTAACGAATTAAACAAACTACAACATAACTCTACGTCAAACGCAGAAACAAGTTCTAGAAAATCAATATTAGAGGTATCAAATTACCGACTGCATGTCTCGAATTTTATATTAATATTTTCATTTTAAACTGTTGATGTCTAATTTAGATTGGTTGTGGCGTTGGTAACACGGTATTTCCGATTTTAGAATTAAACCAAAATAATGTGTTCGTTTATTGCTGCGACTTCTCTGAAGCAGCTGTTGATTTAGTAAAGGTAAAGAACACGATAACTTAGGTTAAATGCAATTTTTCTACTTATATAAACCAAATTATCTTTACTGATCAGCAACACGGAGATTACAACACAACACGGTGTCAGGCCTTTGTCTGCGATGTTTCATCCGAAAAATGGGATGCTCCATTCACAGAAAATAGTTTGGATATCGTTCTTCTCATCTTCACGTTATCGGCTATTCATCCGACAAAGTAAAAGTCTAAGAAGGTAAATTGAATATTATAATAAATTAACTAACCTATTTTTTTTGGTTGGTTTAATTTAGGATGCCTAATGTAATTAATCAAATATACAAATATCTAAAACCTGGTGGTCTAGTTTTATTTCGCGACTACGGTCGATACGACATGGCACAATTACGATTTAAAAAAGGTGACACATCTTCCTTAATAACTCTTAGTTTAATAAAAAAGTCTAATTTATAATTTTATTTTTCAGGTCGATGTTTATCCGATAATTTTTACGTGCGAGGCGACGGCACAAGGGTTTATTTTTTTACATCGGAAGGATTAAGTCAACTATTTTTAAAATCAAATTTCGTAGAAGAATTAAACATCGTCGATCGACGATTACAAATAAATAGAGGAAAATGTCTTAAAATGTATCGGGTGTGGTTACAAGCTAAATTTAGAAAACCAATATAAACGAGTTTTTCCCCCTTTTTTTTGGAATGACATTATTGAGCGACATTTCCCATTAAATATTACGTGTCAGGTTATGCGCCGACTTAGTCATCATTCCAGGAATGGAATTAAGTTCTGCGCCACTAGATGGCAGCACCATTGGCTGTAATTTCTATTCTCACAAATAGATTTCATTTGTGTTAGCATTGACCCTAATACAAGATCAATAAACTAATTTAATTATTCCCAGTTCCATACTTACAGAGGGAAACTGGTTACGTGGAAATTTAGTATTTTATCGGCATTGCAGAGGTAAAATTGAGGTCAACGACCCCATTTTATCTTTTAGGTTCAAATCGTGGGATTGGATTTTGCTAACAATACATTTCTCATTAATTAACAACTCAAACATTAGATTTCCGATAATTAAACTGGTGAGAAAATTGTAAATTTCACACAATAACAACGTTAAAACTTGCATGTTGGCACCATTAACGTTATTGAAATATTTTATTGTAACCTTAACGGTATTTCTTCCATTAGGAGTTTTACTTATTAATTATAAATATAAGGAGAAGTTGCAAGTTTCTTTATTGCAAAATGAGAGCAAGTTATTTATAATGCAGGGAGGCTCTTTCGATTTAGGCACATTAAATTGGGAAAAGATGGAGGGTAAGCAAAGTCTAACAATAGTGTTCTCTTGAATGTAGAGGGTAAAGTCGGGGAAAATATATTTGGCGAGTTGAATGAAATGTGTTGAGTTCAGCTTCAGTAATGAATGGCGCCTTTTGGCTTAGGTCTCGCCAAAGAGATCACGCATGTGGGCGTGGTCCACATAATTCGGACGCCTTATTGGGGAATGGACTTGTTCCAAAGCCCACCACCTGTGAGTCATGACCAACCTGCAGAGGTACCGAACTCACCTGGTTGCCTAGACGGTGATCAACAAAGGCTAGATCCTAAATTTAACAGCTGTTTCCTCTCAAATGGGGGAAATTTTGTACATTGACATTTTGTCAAAAGGGGCTGCGAGTCGTTTTAACGCGACAGAAAAAAGGAAAATCAATTATTCATTTTATAATTTCAGGTTTTTGTGTAAAAGGGGTTATGCATAAAATATTAAAGTTCATATTTGTTTGCAGCTAACGCCAGACAATAATTTGTATTTTGTTCCTTGCAGGAACATTAATATATACATATAAATAACACAATTAATAGTGATAGTTTCCTTATTAGGAATATCCTCAGCTCGTCCTTGAAAAGATTTTCCTCATTTAAAACATTCCTCCCACTTAGTGGTTTAAAAAAAATATATAATGCCTACTCACAACGGTTCTATTAAATTTCTCAAGTAATCAATTAAATTATTGATTTTTTGATATTTTTATTAGGTGAACAAAAAATAGATTATAAAACGTTTTTTTTATTGTACTAAAACGAAGATTAAAAACATTTCAACCCTTGTGTGTGCTGTGACTTTGACTAATTACAGACAATAAATCATCCACACCCACGCAATAGAAGAAAAAATTCAAATAATAAATGCATAGCAAATTTTCATTATATTCATCCGGCCATTTTAGGTGATGTTTTTCTACGGTCGCAGGTCATTTAAAAAATGACGTCATTAATGCCGTCATCGAGTCCTAGCCAATAGCAAACTCATTTTCCATTGCTGTTACGTGCGCAGACTCCGATACATTGACTCTAGTATAAAACAGACGTCACTCGCATTCGCGCCACATTTACTCACTGGAGACGCTTTACTGTCCCCTCTGTGAGGAATAAATTTTTTTAACATCTTTTCTCTTCGCTCCCCCGTCTGCAAGCAACTCTAATCACCATGGTGAGTATAATTACTGTTAGATTTTGCTTCATAATCTTCTCAGCGTATTTAAAGCGATTATCTAGCGCATTCCACGCTTGGATGCTGCGTTTGTGTCAGACGCTCTGCCGCGCCTTTCGCCATATTTGTCAGATCATAAAATGCCAGAAGAACTGCGTTATTTATTTTAGAGCACGAAATATGAACTAAGAGAAATAATGTGCCAAAAAAATTTTTTCATTTAGTAATTTGGCATCGCAGCTCGACTTTAATTTAAAGAGGGCATGTACCGAAGTACACTCGAGAGAAATGATATTATCTCTATTATTATCGCTGCTTCTGTCTGATGGCGTTAAAAAGTAGCAAAATAAGCCAAATTCTACGATTTTAAATAGAAAATTGCGATAGAATTGACAGGGCGTTGTCCTTTCAGTCGCGGTATTGATTTTTTTGGGCGCCTCATCTTGTCGGCAACGACGTCATCATCAACATGGCGGGTTTTAAATTCAGTTTGCGTGAAATATAATGAGCTTTTTGTTTTATTTCACAGCGTGAGTGCATTAGTATCCACATTGGCCAAGCTGGCGTTCAAATTGGTAATGCCTGTTGGGAACTCTATTGCCTGGAACACGGCATCCAGCCTGATGGTCAGATGCCCAGTGACAAGACCATTGGTGGTGGCGATGATTCCTACAACACCTTTTTCAGCGAAACTGGCGCCGGGAAACATGTTCCACGAGCTGTTTTTGTCGACCTGGAACCGACTGTTGTTGGTAAATTTAAAAAGAGTATAATTGAAAATGGGAATTTCCAATTAATCATATGTAATTGATTTGCAGATGAAGTTCGTACTGGAACATATCGACAACTATTTCATCCCGAGCAGCTGATTACAGGGAAGGAAGATGCTGCCAACAATTACGCTCGTGGCCATTACACCATTGGCAAAGAAATCGTGGACCTTGTCCTGGATCGGATCCGCAAGCTGGCTGATCAGTGCACCGGCCTTCAAGGATTCCTCATTTTCCACAGTTTCGGCGGGGGAACTGGATCTGGATTTACTTCACTTCTCATGGAACGTCTATCGGTCGATTACGGAAAGAAATCGAAGCTCGAATTTTCGATTTACCCAGCTCCACAAGTATCTACCGCGGTTGTTGAACCATACAATTCCATTTTGACGACTCATACCACCTTGGAACATTCCGACTGCGCTTTCATGGTCGACAATGAAGCGATTTACGACATTTGTCGCCGCAACTTGGATATCGAGCGCCCAACTTACACGAATCTCAATCGTCTCATAGGTCAAATCGTCTCATCAATCACCGCATCTCTTCGCTTCGACGGCGCTTTGAATGTTGATCTTACTGAATTTCAAACTAATTTGGTCCCTTACCCGCGAATCCATTTCCCACTGGCAACCTACGCTCCTGTCATTTCCGCAGAGAAGGCATACCACGAGCAGTTAACAGTTTCTGAAATCACCAACGCCTGCTTCGAGCCTGCGAACCAGATGGTAAAATGCGATCCACGTCACGGCAAATACATGGCTTGCTGCTTGCTATACCGAGGTGACGTCGTTCCCAAAGACGTCAACGCCGCCATTGCTGCTATCAAAACCAAGCGTTCGATTCAATTTGTCGATTGGTGTCCAACTGGTTTCAAAGTGGGTATCAATTATCAACCCCCAACTGTGGTTCCGGGAGGGGATCTGGCCAAAGTTCAACGCGCTGTTTGCATGTTGTCTAATACAACTGCAATTGCCGAAGCCTGGGCTCGTCTCGATCATAAATTCGATTTGATGTATGCGAAGAGAGCTTTCGTTCATTGGTACGTCGGCGAGGGAATGGAAGAAGGAGAATTTTCCGAAGCTCGTGAAGATCTTGCAGCTTTGGAGAAAGATTATGAAGAAGTCGGAGTCGACTCCGTGGAACCTACCGGAGAAGATGGGGAAGAGTACTAAATATCAAGAAACTGAAAATTAAATTAAATTTGCGATCCGATTTGGAATTTATACAAAAATTAGGTATTTAAAAAGCGCTTCAATTTGCTCCGCACAATTCTAATCGTAAAATAAAAGCATTTTAAAAATTATTTTGTTGTTGTTTATTAATTTAAGTACGAGCATATTCTACCACGTCATGTTCTGATTTAACTTTTTAATTAAATTTATTCAGTATCGCTTGTTAACCAAACGTAGAAAAAAAAAAGAAAAAATTACAGTAAACTCGTTAAAACTGCATCTTTTATGAAAGGTGAACACAAGATGACAATAGAGGGCGGTAATTACTAAAGTAAGTCACCGGTGACACGCATCGTGACAAACAGAAAATACTTGAAAACAATAAATTCAAAATGACGAGGCAAAATAAAATTTGTTGTCTACAACAAGCAACTGAAAACACAAAACCTCAAAGATGTCAAAAAAAAAATTAGTTTTCTCTTTGACAAAAATGACCAGTGAAACACGTCCGTTTTAAAGCTTATATATATATATATTTATATTTATACAATATATACTTTATTTATTTACATACAAGTGATATTTACATATAGTCCCAACTAAAAGAACATAAACCAAAAAAGTCCATTTTCACTGTCAAAATTTTTGCATGTAGACACATTCAAAACCTATCGGAGTAATTTAAGAACCAACTCAGATGTAAATTTAAAAAACGTACAAATTGCGTTGACTATTTTTCAATCCTGTTCTTTTTTTTTTAAATGTTAAGAACAAAATTTTAAGATCAGGATTTTGCTACACCAATTCATTTAAAACCTATCATTTGGTAAGGATGTCGGATTAATTTAAAAAACAATTAAAAAAGCCAAAAGCCTAGAACACGCTTCCCACCAATGTTTATAAAACTACCAATATTTTTATAATATAAAGTAACTTTTCATTTTTTTTGAGCAAAAACAAACACCTCAAATAGTTAGTTTTAAAAAGATGACACCTGCTCACTGTAGACAACAAATACAATGCCTGAAATTCTACAAAAAAATTCATTTTACTCAATTATCCAGCAAAAAAAGGATAAAAAGAAAGCACAGAAACAAAAGAAAATAAAAATATAAAACGCAATAACAGAAAAAAATATTTCTACCAAATTACTTATACCTTAGAAGTATACAACTGGTGAATGAATTATAAATTGAGACCAGAAGTAAAGTCCACTGTGATATGCCTAGGATTTTTCGTCACAAACACTATACGAGCAACAGATTTAATTTTTCTGCAGAAATTGTTGTAAAAGCAGAAGTTTCTTTTTGTTTTCACTGGAAAAATAAGATTCATATGTTGTATACACAAAGAAAATTTAAATTTTGTTTCATTCGTCTGTATAAAATCTGCAATTACTTGACTGACTGCATGCCGAGTGTAAATTTTGAATATCAACAAATAAAGAAAATTAACCAAAACAATCTAAAAACCAAAATGTATTTTTCTTTCTCTTTTTTTCAGTTATTAAAATAACCATAAAAGACAGACAATTCCGTACAAAATAAATAAAAGCTGTCGAATTTCAGTAACGATAAATGCTAAAACAAACTAAAAAAACAAAACAATAATTCAGGTGCGTGGGTTTTTTTTCCAATTAAAATAAGCAATAGCATTTCACCATTTGGCACAAATCAGTATGCAATATAGCACTATGACTAGCTAGGCAACAATTTTTCATTTTTTTTCTTATTCTTTTTAATAATCAATGCACTTCCATAATTGTATTTTCTTTTGTGTGTGTTATCAATGAAAATGAGGAAAGGACCTCCTCTTGTCTACAAATTATCCAAGGAAATCTTTTTTCTTTCCCAAATTGATACCATTAACATTAAATTTTGGAGATCTGCCAAGGTAATTTCTGTGAAAAATGCAAAACTGAGTAATTGTGCTGTTGTGGAATAAACATAAAATTTGAAGCAGCTCGACAGGTTTATGACTTGAAGACAATTAATCAGCACACTTCTTTCTAAACTCGAATCATCAAAGTATTTTTCTTACTACATGCAGTTGTCAATCGAATATTACGAAACGTGAAGATAAATTAAAATTAATTAAAAACAATGGCCAATCTTGTTACAAAATGAAACAGATAATTAAAATTTTTCTTTATACAGACAGTTAAGCCTATTTCACATTATCTTTCTCGATGACCTTTTACTTTTCCTGTTCGAACACCCCCACCAAATGAATTTGTTTTAGAAATATTTTACTTTTTAAAAAGCATCTAGTAATTGTCATCTTAAATTACAAATAACATCACACATTTTGTTTTTTTTCTGTTTTCTTTTTTAGCTGGTGAGAAATATCTATGCTTTTCATCAAAGCTGTTTTTTGTTTAATCTTGCAATTCAGGATTTTTTTTGGTACTGTTAACTATGATGACAAGGCGCTAGAAAGAACTGGATAATCTTTTTTTTTTTGTTTTTGTTTGTCTCAACAGTGAAGGCATACTGGCAGAGGAACCACAGATTATTTATATCTTCTTGTAGTTTTGTTTCTAATTCAGTAATCACTGCTCTCAAACTGTAGTTTTCACACCCCAGTACAGTAGTTAACTGGTTTTCACCGTTCGAAAACAATAAATGGGTTCACTTCTCACACAAGGATACACACTCTCACCAATCACAACAGTTGTTTTCTGCAGCTGTACTTTTAAGAGTTGCAATTTAATAATAATATTATTTGTTGTTGTTTTTGTTTTCTTCTAAGTATTTCTTCAAAACACAAACCACGACACATCCGCGGTTACTTAAAAAACGATGCAAACTTAACAACATTGTGTTCTTTTCACACAACAGTTTACGTCTTCGTTAGTAGTACTACTTGAAGAATCCATTTTGTATATTCAACTTTTTTAATTCCTGTCCCATAGAAGAAATAAAATAAAACGATAATTCCTTTCTAAAGACGCACTTAAACACTACTATGATAACGTGATGGTTGTGTTCATATTCGCCGAACTTGAGGGCGTCTGTCGCCCGTGTTTCGCACTCGGAGGTTTCAAATATTCATCACTGGCTAAATTTAAAACATCGACACGATCTTCTTTTCGATATTGTAGACATCGACGAATGAATAACTGAAAAATTACGGTATTATTTTCGGCTTTAACCATTAAAATTCCAAACGAATATGTCATTGAAATACTAACCTTGGCTTCATTACTAACTGCAGGTTTTGGAGGGAATTCCACCTCGGTGGCTTTCAAAATTATGTTTTCTTCTAGTATGGTGGCTTGAGATTGGTTGTGGCCGAAAGGCTACAGCACATAAAATTTTGTATTAAACTTTTGAGTCTGCCAAACAATGAAACACCATTCTCACCTTTTTGCCATATAGGCATTGATAAAAAATCACTCCAACGCTCCACACATCAACTTTGGAAGATATCTTAGGTGGCGTTTTGCCAACGACAAAACATTCGGGTGGCAAATACCTGCGAAATTTAAAATTTAAATATATTCCAAACCCCAAATGTCACTACAATGGTACCAATAGGTTCCCGCTCCTTGCGAAGTCAAGTCCATTCCATGTTCAGGATTATAATTCTCTTCGTCCATTATTTTACTTAAACCAAAATCAGTTATCTTAATTTCGCCACATGCGCTGCCGCTACTTAATAAGATATTGCCTGGAGAAAAACAACATATAAATAAAACTGACCTAAGCGTGAAATGAACAAAATTATCTACGTTACCTGGTTTTAAGTCGTAATGTATCACAGGTGGTTTGATCTCGTTTAGGTATTTCAGAGCACTGACGACTTGCATCACAATTGAACGGGCTTCACGCTCAGGTATAGATTTGTGTTGCTTGAGGTAGAAGTCCAAATCATGGCCATCGCAATATTCCAAAACCGTGCAAAATCTGAAAGCACAACAACAACTCTTGCAACACAAAATTAAACTCCACTCGTTAATATGTATTAAGCAATGTAAAATTAATATCAGAATAAACGTTCGATTTTGTATGTGTTATAGTATCATGCAAGAAAGTTTTTGAGAAAAAAATCTCGTCAGTTGGTAACAAATTTACCACAATACAGAAAAGTAAATCAAAATACAAAATACAGTGTAAGAATTGTGAAATCAGAAATCAAGACAATTAGGTGGCATACACGCGACCAAAATAAAATCGTTAAAATATAAATTTAGAATATTTTCGATTAAGCTTGAATTTTATTGCGAAAAAATTTTCCTTTTTCTCCGAATCGTCAGAAATTCTTGAGTATTACGTCAAGCAAGCATTTAGCTACTTCAGGAATCAAAATTATTATTGAATTCTGAATACCAGCTAAAAATACACTTCATTTCCATTCTTATTAAGATTTTTTCCTCCACTAAATTTAATCATAATTACATACTGTGAGAGGCCACCAGATTGTGTCCACTTGCTGCGCTGTGGCAGTCTACGAGAAATTGTTCAACATTACTGAGGGGTATTTCAAAAATAAATATAACTTCAATCCCCTTTTTAAAGCATTTGTGCTAAATTTAAAATTTTCCTCTCATCAAAAAAAGGAAAGCAAAACAATTTCTGGCTTATTCTAAAACTGGAATCAGTTAAAATAGTATCAAAAATGAGGAGCACACGTAATATTTGATAACTGTTACAGTTTTTTAATAAAAGATTTTTGTACGCCGAATTAGTAATATTTACGAGGGGAAAATTGTATTTTTAATCACAAGAGGACACATTCTTTAACATAATTTTTAAAAAAAGAAATCTGTAATTTAAAAATAACGCTCCTCCACGAAAGTAATCACAAAAGCCCGACTATTTCCCCATTTTTTTTCTTTTAAATAAAAGATTAAAATTCAACATTTTACTCACGAGTTTGCATCGATTTCGAAAACATCGAATAATTTCACGACTCGAGGATGATCGAGTGATTTGTGAATGTTGTACTCGCGAAGAGCGTGTCTATAGTTCAAAAATAACCATGATAAATTAATAACAAAATTTAATAACGTTAAATTTGTATAAGATGACAACCCTACTTTATATAATTAGCCTTCTTATCATCCTTCCAATCTTTGTTCAGTTGGTGGATTTTACACGCAACATACCTTTGTTCTTTCAAATCAAAGGCCTATAATAAATAATTGCATAAATGAATTACATTAATAAATTACACTTAAATTTAAATTCCTGTTTGATATTTCTTTTTTATTTATCTCAACTGACCTTGTGAACTTCACTGAAGCCACCTTTTCCTAATAAAGTTAGTAAGAGATACCTATCGTTTAGTACGGGATGATTATTAAACCTGAAAAAAGAAAATTCAAACTCCATAAGAACAAATTGTTGAAATGTAAAATTCTAAAATCAAATAGAGTAATGATATAATTTTTTTCAACCTTCTGTACCTAGACTGGTCCTCGTTATGAATTCTTTTAAGCTCTCGAATATGCAAATTGCGTTCACGTTCCAATTTTTCCATTTCCAATTGGACATCTGCGTCCTCTTTCTTCAACGCATTTTGCCTTAATTTTAAAATCTCATCCATTTCATAATATTCTTGCCAATTTAAACTACTGCAAAAACATTCCCAAATAAAATTTTAGTTTCAAAAAGCTGTAAAAAGAAGCGAACTAGGAAATGAATTTAGGAAAACAGATATTAATTTACTCTCTGGAAGCGTCTGCCGGCTTAGCAAATTCCGTCCCATTTGACATGTTGACCCCTGAGCTGCCGTTTCCACCTTTATTTTTGTGCTGGGAAGGATTTGAAGGTTTCCGCTTGCCTAGCAACTTTCGTTGTCTATCAATTTCCTCCCTACCAGCGGTTAGTTCTTCTTGTTTTCTACAAAACGACCAAAATATTGATCAATTTCAATTCAGTTCATTTTTATAATTTATTGATGTGTATTTTATTAAATATAATAAAAAATTGTTCGTTTACTTGAGTAATTCGGCAAAAGCGTAACCATCCACCCAATTCTCCACAAAACTAGCACCTTGACGTTGAGTTACAAACTGTCCTAGCCTGAGCCTATTTTGCATACATTTTTGTCTACTTTGCTTTTTCTCCATTGTAGACTGAAATATCCAAGCGAAAGAATTTTAAAAAATCACACAAACATCTTCTACCAAAAAAAATCACGACTTTGATAAATTTACCTTTTCTATTAAAAGTTTCTTCACTACATCTATACATTTCTGCATGTTATCTTTGTGTTGTTCTATGAGTTTTTGTTGAGCTTGAATCTGCCGCTTCAGTTCTTCATTACCCTAAAAATGCAGACACATTTAGATGAAAATTAATATAATTATCAAAACTTTCGTCCGCAATTCAACAAACACATCCACTTGAAATTCGACACTTCGAATCTCAAAAAGGTTTTAAATACCATCAATTACAGCACTCACTCTTTGTAATTCGTCTATCCTGTTGTCTCTCATTTCTAAATCTGAAGCCGACTTTGTTTCTAATTCTCTAATTGACTGGATTGTAACATCCGTCTGAAAATGCATTAAAATTATCGAGACAAATTCATCATAATTATTTAAAATACATTGTATATCAAAATACCTGCACAGAACGGTGCGTCACAGGCACTTGATGCCTGGGAGGCTGCATAAGACCGGAGTAATCGAGGTTGGGAATTCCCGCTGTGGGCGACCCCAAGATATTCTGTGGAGAATGAGGGTCTCGATACTACCAAGAATGAAACATTTTCATTCAAATATAAATCGTTTCAAATAAACAGCATCCACTAAGAGGAGTGTGCGGATTTTGTCGAAAGCTTTCAATCCTCGCTTTCACACATTTTGAACACAAAACATGTTACAGTAACCAATTTCTAACATTCTAATTTCACACAACCACAGTGATCAAATCCCAATCAAACACCACGTAGATGGTTTTGAATGAAACCTGTTCGGCTATTCATTATTTGAATGTATTTATATTAATTAATTCGTGGTTGCTTCGAAAAGCAATGCACAAATTATTCTTTTATGCTTTTCTTACTGGTCCATATCCTTGCGGTGACGGAGATTTGTTTCCCCCTAGTCGAACAGGGCTATTTGGTTGATGCTATGGATAATATTTCTTATTAGTGTCTTGCCGCGTGTCATATTTCGGTCAGCATCAGATTAACAATTTACCTTAAAATAATCATTGATTTTTCTACCACTGTCCAAGCGACTCCCTTTGGCTAATTAGTAAATGGAAACATTAATTAGCAACATCTTCAACAGATCTTAAAGTAGCGTCCATTTAGACGACTTACCCATGCTACCCCCAACATCATCTTTCCGCTTCCTTTTCCTTTCAGAGCCTGTTGGAGTCCTATGAGGTTGTTTTTCTGGAGTCTAATTGAAATAATAACTCTTTCGTTACTTTAACTCGCCTCTTTCCAATTAACTCTCGCTTACACCTTATTGCTACTTACTTCAAGTTCTTTGTCGCTAGATGAACCAAAACTTGTATTGCTAATATTGGAATCTTGGCTGTGACTGTGACTGCTGCTGCCGACTTGATTGGGGGGCATTGTCATCAATGACTGATTTGGCATCTGAGCAGAATGAAACTTAATTTCCAAATGTTGATCATCAACAAACTGAACGTACGTCACCAAATAGTTTATTAATCTCTATTTTTTCGATATGCTCACCCGGTTTCCTAAGAAACGAGCTTCTAATAGTTCCTGTTTCCGAGGATCTAGGGTCTGCAAATTTTCCATCTTGGACGCAGGCCCTGCAAAATTTAAAAAAACACATTTAATTGCAAAAAAAAAATTTGATAAAGTAAACATCTGCAAACAAAAGAATAATATACGGTTACAGAGCGTCTTTTTTTTTTGTTTTTGATTTTACAGTCACCCAACAACCGTGCTTGGATATTGAGTCACGATGACGATATTACAAGGTAACGCAAAAAAGAAAGATAACACCTTCCTGACACTATCATTCCAAAAATGGCCATACAGCTGCAATCAAAAGAATTCAAAGATGTGCCACATGTAGACAAGCTAATCATGTTGCAGTCTAGTTGCGAGTTTAAAAAAACACAAACATTTTTTTACGCTTTCAAAAAAAATTTAAACTTTAAATCCATTTTTCAGCAGTTTCTTAAATGGAATTTTCCCTTCACAATTTATATCTTTACAATAGTTTAAGTTTATTCTTAGCAGCAACACAGCCAGTCGAAAAAGGGCACAAACAAAACTTTCTTCAAACCCTGTTCATCTCCAAAACTCACTACAATAACTTGTATGTGAAAAATTTCAAGCACAAATTTACAAGAAGAACACAAAGCTTGACGTGGAGGAAGGGAGGGGAGCTGGTTTTTGTTAAAACTTTAAAACGAAGTACCTACGTACGTAGATTATTCGTTTTAAACACAATTACTCTTTAAAATAAAAACGAGCTCTACTTTAGAGTAAATAAGGTCAACTAGTATTAAATACTACACACAGATTAACAGAACACGGTTTTGTTTTGCACCCCTTACATAAAACTCGACATTGTGTTGATACAAATCGCTGGAAGAATTCCCATTCCATAGCAATGGCTGCTCCGTGCTGCTGTTTCTGCGCCAGTGTGAGTTGTGTTATGTGTTCTGATACTTACACAGGTGACTGCTGGGTGGACCCCGAGCCATCATTTCCATGCAGGCACCTGGTGGGATGGGGGGTAACAGGATGGCTACCTGAACACCTCTCGCCTAGCCCACCACCACTAGATTTCTGGTCGCAACATGAATTGGCAGCATGGTAGCAATCGTGGGGAAAGTGGCCACTGCAATTACATAGTAGATACTCGGTACAACAGTGATATTATTTCATCAGACATTAACAACGAATTCAAAAATTTATGTATCTGCATAAAAAAAAATTATAAACACGAAAAAACGAGAGGGAGAACGAGAGATATAGATAAATATCACGAGCGTAGCACACGTATCTTTAAACACGAACTGCATAGCTCACTACTAACTCGGGGTTATGACTCCATCATTCATTACACACATCCAAAATCCGAGTCACTGTTTGCCAAGTTAGGGCTAAACTTGAGCTGCTTGCACGCCTTTTTTCTTTCTTTCCACGGACACCGTCCCCTCTCTCCGATCAAACAGTTTCCGGTGCAACAACATGGAGACGGCCTTTCTTCCTGAATGCACCGTAACCTCTTTCACCGCCACTTTGGATTAATCTTAATTTCAACAGCGAGGAATTTTTCAACTCCACGGTGTCAGCACCATGTTTAGTACACGCTCGCGTACACCGAGAGACAGACATTTTCAAACATTTTGACAGCTGTGCTCAGCAATTTCAATTTAATATTTCGGCGCAAACAAACATCGGACGCACTTTTCGTTCCCCCATTTATTTCTCCTGATTAATTTATTATCTGCAAGAGAAAACAAATTCACCACATTCGCAACCAAAGAACAAAGATAAAATATTTTTTTTTTTAACCCTTTATTATTATTAAATTTTTAAACCACTTTGCCCCATATCTCGTTCTCTCTCTCAAAAATTTACCAACTCGAAAACCAGCGACAATAAAATCAGTGCAGCATAACAAATAATCGTCGTCAGCCGCAGACAAAGTTAACACATACCTTGGGCGAGATGGGAGAACACTGACACCATTGGGGGAAAGGGTTATCTGATGGGAACCAACGAAATGCATAGGCAAGCCAATATTTCACGAGGAACTGCTGTACTCAACCGAGCAATTTGGCAACAGTGGATCATAGGCCTTGGTGTCATTTTTGGGCGTATAACTATCAAACACCCATTGGCCAACGACGAACAACAACAACAAAAAATGGAGAGTGAGAAAACGAGCAAGAAGACATGAAAACCAGTCTTAATCCGAGTGTGAGTGTTGTGTGTGTGTACGTATGTGTGAGTGTGTATGTGTAGAGTTAGAGTTGCAACACGTCATTCTCGACTCCCCTCATCCACAATGGATCTCAACCACACCAATGAACGCTCGCACTCACACACACAAGAAGGTGGTGGCATCTGGGAATCAGTCTCGATATTACAACTCGGATTGCGTGTCCGTGGTGCATGGCTAACCCGAGAAGAACGAACCAAGCCCGACATTATTCAACTAATCATTACCTTCCAAACGTTTAAAAATAATAAATCAATTCCCCCAAATCAAAATACACCGTTTTCAACGTCCACCTAATTTTTATGATTCACTTGCTCACGTAATAAAAATTATCATCACAATTAACACTTAACAAAAAAATATATATATACGGTATATAAAATATTAAACCTTGCATCCTCATTCAACCATCTGTCATGACGAAAAAATTTCATAATTCGACGACTTTAATTTTCCAACTCGCTTTTCAATCAAACGATCAACACGGCTTAAACAGAGCTCAAATAAAACGTCTCTGGATCCATATAATTTTTTCTCTCCCAAAAACAACTTGCTTAATGTAATTATACACAGGCCTGCATCATCCAGGAAGGAGTAATAAACAAATGCAGATAAATACGTGCGTTAGTTTACTGATTTTTTTCCCCGTCTATTTTTTCTCTCTCTCTCTCTCTCTCTTTCTTTTTCTTTTTAACCATGAAATCCGCCCCGTCATTCTTACAAGGTTTAAGGAAGACATAAACAACTCTCGTTCCCAATTTAAAATAAACGTTAAAAATAAATTCGATTAAACTCTAATCAAAACAAACACAAATAACCACAGCTAACTAATTTTTTCTCCATAACCCACTTTTCACCAAATCGCACCACTATTATACACTTGACTAAAATAACTGACCTTGAAGTCATAAAGCCGCGTGTAAATTGAATGCTCCTAGATACAACTTTTATATTATATTATATTATTACATCTAATCACTAAATTATATCACACCTGCACCGCCACACCAACTTCTACGCTTTAATACATTTTTATTTATTTACTTTTACACTACTCCATTTCCAATATGGATTATTTTTTCCAAGACACCCAACACGACAAATATAGAACAAATCAGCAGGTTTTCTCTTCGCAACCACAAAATTGTGTCACACTTTAATTTATCCTTTTTAAAACTTCTTTCCACTTTTTCAACTCCCTCCACCACCACCTCTCGCCTCTATTCCCCCTTCCCATCCATCACATATGAAATATGTTTAGGAGAGTAGAACAAAATGAAGAAAACGTCATGCATGTTTAGCAGTCGTGGTGGCCATGATTTGACCTTTGTCTGGGCAAGGAGGGAGAGAGTGCAAAGCTGTGTGTGTTTATTAGAGTGACTGCTGTGCCGTGGTTGGTTACAAACCTGCGTGCAAAACAGATCGAGCGATCAGTTCCTTCAGGGGTTGGTTTTGAAGGGAGAAAGAGAGAACGATAGAAGGATAGAAAGAGAGAGAGAGAGCGCGCAGTGCTGCCTCCTTCCTACACACGCCAAGCTGGCCGTCCTTCCCATAGTTCTGTTACACACAGAAGAATGCGCGCGCGGCAGGCACATCACCTGCAGGAGGAGGAGGAGGACAGGATGACTGAACCGCTTTTACAAATGGCTGCCATTTTGGCAAATTTGACGGCCATTTCTGTTAAACAAACTGATTTCGTTTCGAATTTTTTTTTTCGTCGAAATTGATTGGAATTTGAGTTTTGGTTGATGTAATGCAGTTTGAAGTATTGATTATCGAAGAATTGTTTTAATTAGGTGTAAACGACTTGTTGTCAAGTAATTTTATTTGTTTCTTGGTAACTTAAAAATGAAGATTACGAGTAAACACGGACATTAAAAGAATGACCAAAAAAATATAAAAAAAAAGGAAAAGTTGGTGGGAATTCTGGGTATTCGATAAGAATCGGGGAAAATGGAATGATCTCACGAATTACTTATTAATAGTTAGTTGTTATTATTTTTACTGTTCGCTTCATGTTTGTTCATTTCGTTCTTTTTAAAACGTCACTTTTATCGACTTCCCATTCAGACCAGTAAAATATGACGTCACGTGTCGTCGTTGTACGCGTCAGGAGAGCGACGGTAGATGATGCATGTAAAAGGTTACCATCGCTTTCGATTACAAATTAACAACATAATTTTAATGAAAGCGATTAATTTCACCGTACGCGCGGTATTAACGATACCAAAATTAAATTATATAGCGCTAAAAAACGAATAAAGATGGTGAGAAATTTTTATCGACGTTAAACGAAACAAAAATAGAAATCAAAATGATTCTCTGTCGCGACACAATTTTCCGATGCTAAACACATTTCTTCGCTAATTAAACTCACGTCACCGGGCGAAATATCACCGGATCTTCTCTTTGTCTCGACCAATCCTCGTTATTATTTTTAGTGGCCACCATTCTGACAACCTGACAAGGCCACTTATTACGAAATGATTTACGGAAACGTACCTCTTAAATCTTAAATATCAAATTTCAAATCTCACACAAAAACACCCGAACAATTTCACACACTTTCGTGTGTCCACCCCACAAACTCATCACTAAATAAAACAAAATATAATAAAATAAAATAAAAACACATCGCACCACCGACGAGCTAACCCAGCGACATAAATAAATAAAAACTTTTCAACTATGTCACCATCACCATTTAGGCCTAGCGACAAATAAAATCTCAAGGCGTTTGTTGCAGACATTTCCCAGCCCTCCACCTCGAATAAAAACCCCAACAACATCATCGTCTTCACTAAATAACACAAAAATAAATAAACAAACTTTTTCAAAAAATTATACCTCTATAAATGGACTATTAGTGACTAAGCTTACTCAACTCACCCGCAAAAAATGGATAGTCATCATTAGACTCGCCTTTTGACATCAACTACTTAGGCCTAAGCGAGTCAGCATAGGTTGATTTTTTTTTTGTCCACAAAAATACTTGATGCAGCTCAAGGGGGCTGTGCTGTGGCTTGAAATGCAATTTTCAAAGAGGGACAGTTTATAGACCGATCGTGTCTGGTGTGCTATTCTACTCGTCTTTTCTTATTAAACCAAACATTCTACATAACGACAGGGATCAGCAAACACGATAAACGCAAAAAATATACACACATATTTATATATATCTCCATTATTTTATGTCGTAATTGTTGCTTAGTGTCCACGTCGATATACACACACAACAATACTTATTACTCTATGGCTACAGCACCTGGAAATTGACGAAAACATGTTTCCAATATCATTTTATTTAGCTACAGCTATTAAAAGTTACGATTTTGGCTGCAATCCTCAGTGCACACTAAATATTACGGTGATAATAATAATAATAAGTAAATGATAAATTTGCCCTTTTCAGACATGGTCACAGTTTGGAATCTCAACATGCTACAGGAAAAGGATCAATACTGCAGTTAGAATGACTGACACAATTTGCAATCTCTGGCTGCTGAGAGGATCGAGTTGTCTGGTTTTAATGGCTTTGATTACACGCTTAGCTTCTTCAACCACAGTCAAAAATTCTATTACTAAAATATCCAGCGTCCATTTCTTACGCTGCATTAAAAAATTACTCTCCTTATACTCAAATATTTACACGTAATTTCAAACCAGAAAAAACATTAAAAAAAAAATTACACCCTCCCTTGACCGTATGTTACGGTTGATTTAAAGCCGAGTAATCCTTATTAACAACCTTTTGCTAGCGTGAAAACGCGATATAAGGTCAATTATTAATTTTGTGGAGAAAAAAAAATCAATTAATGGTTAAGAATTAATTTAATATCGCGTTGATGATAGACTAATATTATTACTAACATAATTCCCTGAACCACCAATTGCGTAGTAGGTGGCAGCACCGTAAAGAGAGGCTGCACGCGACTCCTACATCACTGCTCCATGTTTGGCGGAAGAATTCCCCCACAAACTGACAAAACAGGAATGTACCGGAGGCACAGTAAGCCTACAGCAAATCTTCAGTGGAAAATTTGGTGCAATTGAATCAGTGGAGAAAGCTGACGTATGCATTTTGTTCAGCAACCACACCACCCGTCATTAAAGGTGCACGATATAGGAAAAAGTTTTTGAATGAATTTTATCATTTTCAGTTTGCATTCATGGAATAATATCCATATCACTTTTTTTTTGGGAAAATAAACTCTGTTCGCTTGTGATTGAAGCGATTTAAAGTTGAGATTATATTGAGTGTGGTTAAATTACACACGTTTTCACTTGTAAATAATCGAAATAGAAAATAAATTAGACGACGGTTATCAACTTGTTGCTAACGTGCATTTGAGTTGATAATTAAGAAAAAGTTGCATTCGTGTAGCTGTATGCAAATTATGTGTACTCTAGTTGATGTCATTTAAGCAAAATAGCGCATAATGTTACATAGTTGCGTTTCGAAGAAAACATCAAACACAATAAAATGACTTCTACGATTACCCACCAGGAATTAATGACACTAAGCTCTTTGTTCGCTTCAAATTGGAAAGAAAAATTTGTAAATTAATTTAAAAAAGGATAATTACATGGAGTAAAAAAAATGGCAAGTTAATCACTAATTTAAAAGTATTTCCGGATGATTTTGTGTGAATGTTGTTACTTTTTGAGTACGGCGCAAGAAAAGATTTGGGACGAGACAAGGATAAATAGTTAAAATATTTTGGTTATAGCTGAGTAAATGCGAGAAGAATCAACGGTAGACTATACCCTAAAATACACCGCAATTAAAAATATTAAGCAGATTAAATGATTAAGTCTAAACGACGTGTACTCCTGTGTAGGTTTGAAAACAAAACAGTCGAGTAATAAGTTTACTTTTTGTTGCTATAAAAATGAAACTTTTGGTAACCAATAAAGACCAAACTTATCCGATCAAAGATAAAAGAGTGCGAATGGGAATGAGATCATGTCGTTGTTTGCAACCAATTTGGCTGAAGGTGGCTTTTCGGTTTCATGTCAAAAGATTCAACTGGCCAAATTAGGGATTTACTGCATATTTTATAGATGGATAAAAAATTCAATCAACGCTTCGACGGACATTTAAATTGTTCGATCGAATAAGTAGACGAATGAAGATAGTATTATAAAATTGTTTACCTTCTATATTGAATCCAGTTGGACTACAAAACGGAGCAAGATGAAGTGCAGGGCCTAGCGAAGTGCTCCAAGATGGCGCAGAGCCGCCAGAGTGGAACATGCTTTACCCACTTTCGACGCGAATTCCTCGATTACAATCGAATTTACAATCACACGACTTAGCAAATCAGTTAGATGAAACATGGATCTATCGTAATAACAGTCCACTACACCCAAAATCGCCGCTCACGATTTACTAAACTCCTCTGGCCATTCCAACAGTTAGAAAGTGTAAAGTAGCATTTGTTGTCACACGAACTACTGTGACGTCACCCACAGACACCTTGGACTAATAGCGCGCTTAGTTTACATTTCATTTATTTATTTCCCATCATTTCTACACCCTTCCCACACTAATCATACTCGTTTCCGTTTTCTTCGCTTACTTCGCTACCTTATTTTATTTATTTTATTTATTTATTTATTTTTTGCTACCTGCCGGATCGAAAATATCTCAAAAGTTTATTATAACGAAAATTTCTTGTTGCCCCATCGGTCGACCTGTGGCCGCGCTCATCACCCTGGTAGCATCAGCATCAACGTCACACCTCCAAATCTCGTGAGACAAAATGTGGCGTTCCTTCTTTCAATCTTGCTTGTCATTTTATCGGGAAGACATTTTTTTCTTTAATCTTTAGGAATCTGTAGCCATCTGATATTAAGGAACTGTCATTATTTTAAGCTGATAAAAATTGCGATATCTATAATTGTTTTAAAGTTGATTTTGCAGTAAATAAAATAAAATAAAATAAGCAAAAACTACGAATTTTTAATTCAGTTTTCTTTGTTGTTGTCGTCGTAATCGGAATGTGCTTACGTCGTAAATAAATTTGAATTGCGAATGTGCTACATTAAATTTTTATTGGAATGTTTGCATTTATTCAAATACAAAATGCCTCGAAATAACATCAATTTCACACTAAAAATGGACCACAATATTTATAACATAAATAAATTTGGATTTGTTCTAAAAACAAATCTTCAAAAAGAAAGCGAAAAATTTCTTTAAATTTAAACACTCTTCATTTTTACATCCCAACCTGATTTGACTAGAAAAATAAGTAACCAACCATAAAAAAATGTACAGTTTTCATTAACAGTTGCCATTTTAAAGTAAAAAAATATTAAATAAAATTCTGTGACACTGCTTTATTCATACTAAATGTGCTTAATAGACACTGAAACATCATCGACCGAGTTTTGGTTTGAGAAAATGCGTAAAAAGTTAAATTATGCAGTTGCAAACCTTTAGAAGCTTTTAAACTTTTACACTATCTTGAAATTATTATTATATTTTTTTAATCATTGACGTGTTAACATTATCTTATATTTTACATCTAAGTATACAGCCAGACGACATAAATTCCTACAAACAAAATTTCACTTAGTGATAACACAATTACTGTTGATCGTTTAAACTTTTTAGCTACGAAGAAATCGCTTTTATAATTTAAACACGTAATTCAACATTGACTATTCAAAATATTGCACTCAAAACACTCACAAAATATGGTGTGCGAACTATATAAAAGAAACAATTATTTTACGTTCTATAAAATGCGTTAGAAGATGTTATCGAACCAGTAAATAAAAATAAAACTTTGCGTGCAATGTATCAAGAGGAAAAACGTAGAATTTTTTCTTAAAGTGTGCGTTACATTGCAATTTTACTGATTTGCAGTTTGAGTTGAACTAGGAGTAGTCGCAATACTTGGTGACGGAGTAGATAATGTAAAAAGCCACGATGATACCGCTGACTTTGCCTGATTAATTGCACCGCCTAAAAGAAGTGAATTGTAGTTTAAAAAATAATCAGAACAAAAATATAATATAATTTCTTACCAACTACTTTGCTCGTCTGAGCAACGGCTTTCCCAGTGTTGCTCATCGCTTGATTAAGTCGACGACCACGTTCAGAACTTTGCATGGTGCTTTAAAAAGGAATAAAGTCGAAAATTTTTTGTGATTTTTTTTAAATCTGTGAATAACTCACTGAGACAGCCGCAGTTTCATGTCAGCTACACTAAGTTGTCCTTGAAACGGATGTCTGTAAAATAGCACAACTTTAACATTTCTTTTATTTACGGTGTTTAGTTTAATTACCCGGTTGACATTTCCACAAGGTTCGGATATTCTTGCTGCCTCCATATTTTATAGTTGTGCGTTCCTTTCCACGCTTCGATAAAACTCAAATTAAAAGCTTCCAGCTCTTTATTCCCATCTTGCAGAAAGAATCAATTTTTAATTTCAACGTGAATTAAACGTAAATCTTTAAAATACCTTCAAGTAACGAAGTTCGCAGCAAGCAAACCAAATAATATTTAAATTGTGCACGGAGCCACTCATCTCCTCCTTCCCATCCTGCTAAGATATATTAATTTCTTATTAATAACATCTATCACTATCAGTTCACCTAACTAACCAGTTCCATCAAGAAAGACATCTGCATTTTCTTCCGTCACATTACGAACCAGGTAATCCGCGAACCTCAAATCTTCAGTTGTCAGATGAAGCTGTTTACGCAATTCCAAGTCGTTGATTTCAATTTTACCTTCGTCAACCTAAATTATATTAAATTAAAATTACAGCTGATTGTTACTTACCTAATCTATCTAATATTATAAAAATTTTAGTTGCAAGTTAAATTTATACTTCAACAATGACGTCAGAAAGATATTGTTTTTGCTTGAACAGAACATTGGTTGCTCCTACTATAAAGCCTTTAACGTTGTTATCCGACAACAAATCCAAATATGGTAAAGATAAATATGGGTGACAAACAACCCCCTAAATCAGCATTATAATAAAATTAATTTGCACAGTATTAAAACGTTATAATTAAACAAAAAATTAAAATTTATCATACGTTAGTGAAGATACCAAGTGGAAAGCCGCAATCTTCATTTTTTAAATTAATTACAACAGACGGTGGGGTGATAATTTTGTCGACAATTATTTCTCCAGATTGTGTATCAAATGGAATAGCATCGGATGACTTAGTTTTGTTGATATTTGACAATTTTCCACTAGTCACTGACGGTGATGGGGAAATTGTTTGTCCAAGATCCAATTCGGGTGACGTTGCAGAATTCCGTCCCGACCAATATGACGAAATCGCTCCCATCATTCGTCCCTTGATATTTGATATTCGCACTGACATTTCATTTCCCGAAATTCCATCCATGCTTTCATTATTCATGCTTCCATCTGGACTTTCATCTGCATCGCCATAGTCGGATCCTTTGCTATGGAATTGCAATTTAGGTTCCGTTAAATTAGTTTTCTCTCTGCCGTCTCCATCGAGTAAATCTTCGATTTCAGAAATTAGCTGATTTTCATCGTTAGCTACCACGTCAGGCAGACGAGAATTCATCTTTACCGAATTTTCTGCATTGATTTTAACAGGTCCCTCATTTTTGTTTCTACAAAAAAAATATTTTAAAATTAGGACAAAGAACAATATCAAATGAAATATCTTTTATTAAATTACCGGTGCTCCGGTGTAGCTGCATCCAAATCGTTTTTCATTTCACAGCCTGGTGAATATTTGTTTTTACTTTCAATTGTAACTGCAATTTTCGTTGGTTCGTTGTACTCTTCCACGCGTAATATATCCGGAGAATTATCAGATTCAGTTATGTTGGCAGCCTGGTTTAATCCATATTGAATCACACCTTTTAAATTCGATACAATTAATAAGCATAAATAGTAATTATCACAATTAATATTTAAATACTGTCTTACCAGGAAATATAGATAAAAGTGACAGAATGTTAGAACATAAATTCTTGACGGGCGTGTTAAATACTAGTATCTATAGACCAAGTAGAAGTAATTATTACAAGAAAAATAAATAATTACTTACAAAATAATTGAACTCACTTTTCGTTCTAGCAATATTAACTTAAATAAAAGTAAAACTTTGTGCTTAAACTGCACGACCAAGTCACGAATTGGCATGCCTTAAAATAGATTTTAAAAAGAGGTTGTGTGTAAATTTTTACTGGCCAAAATAACTTAATTTCTATTTATACCTAGAAACACTTGCTGCGTTAGGACTAGATCAGGTGTCAAACAGGAATTAAGACTGCGAAATGTGTCTTCCAGTAAAGACACTTTAGTAAAATCTCTTTCATCGAAATAAGCGTGAGTTATCAACTCGAGTTTAGCCTGAATTATTCCAAATAATGGCAACGTACTAATCACGCACACGCTTTTCTGCACGGTACCACGCGTAATATCAGCGCTGCGATTTAACAAATTCTAAAAAAATAAACAAGCTTAATTTTAGAGTCTCGATTCGCCGATAAATAAATTAAATTAAACACGTGATTCAGTATTGAATATTTTAACCTCGGCATCCATTTGCCTGTAACAGGAAATGCAAAACACAGTCTTTTCAGGATCATCTCGTGATGGCATAACGAAATATATTGTATCTACAAAATAAAATAAATAAATAAAAAAGTTCTTCTATTCTACTCAATCAAATATTTTCGATACATACCCTGATCATAATTATGTGATCCATCTGGTAGTGCTAAAGACGGCAAATGTTTCCATTCTTCTGGACAGTCGTGATTATCGACAGTGTTTCCCTCGATAAGAGAAGGGTAGGAATACTCTACCTAATACGAAGAAATTTTTCTGCTCTTGAAAGGCACACGAATGACAAGCGATCAATTTACAGTACCTGACATCCCTTCTTGTGATGAAATCCGACGACGATAACGTGAAGAATGGGATCTTCGAAGCTGTCTTGGATTTCCACCGGCTCATTCATGATCAATTGCAAATAAAATTCAACATGAATAAACCGATCAAGCATAAGAAATGTCGGCGAAATAAAATAAATACATTCCCACTGCAGCCATATTAAATCTATTTCCAGGAAAATCAAGTGCGAAATCTACGGAAGTTTGGTACGATGTATGCAATACAGTATACAACTAACTTATCAATTTTAAAATTTATTATTGTATATTATATTTTAATTACATAATCATCAAACACAAAAATATAGTAACTGTGTAAAACAAATTACGTAAACAATGATTTGTAAATTGACAATGAGGAAAATGTTGGTAGTTTGAAGCCTCCGTATATAAGACGTTGCTATTGATGCGCTATACTAAAAATTATTCCCTAAACCGGCGATACGGGGCGCCACAAAAGCAGAAGTAAATTTTTTTTTTTTTTACTGCTGACAAAATTAAATAGGCAACCGTACAGTAAGTACGCACTTTGAGAAATTAACAGTCCATTTCTACTTTGAAACAATTTCCATTCACAAAAATAAATTATTTGGGATTTTTTTTTAATGACTGATAAAATAAAATATAATTTCACACACTTTTTTATTTTTAACATTTGTCATTTTCTTGAACCACTGAATTTTCTATTTTACGGTAACTCTGAGCGCCGTGTGGACTCAGCCTTCTTTCCCCGACGCCAAAAGGCGGAAAATACAAATTTTATTAACACCGCACTTTGCGCAGACCCGAATTTTTTCGATTGTCGATCACCAAAGGTACTATACTGAAAATAAAATTTGTTTTTTAATGTCAATTTAATTTCTTCCATTTTATTTCACTGGTAAATCAACGGTGGACGTCTTTTAAATTGAAGATACTGAACACATTTTTTGATAATGAAACATTGAGGTCTGCCAGTGATTATCTAGTTGTGACGGTTCTTTTCGGTAAATAAAGTTAATTCACGTGGCCTGTTTGGTGGAAAAAGGAGAAAACAAAAAATCCATCGCCAATCGCTTGAACGCGGGTATTTGGAAATTTTACACGAAAAAAATAAATATTTAAGTAAAGTAATAATTATATACCTCGATTGTATCCTAATATTGCAACATAAAATACAAAACTTGAGAACAAGTATCCATTAATAAAAATTGAAATCTGCCGGAAGTTTATCGTTGGCGTACTACTACCTTCTTCTCTATTAAAAATAAATAATAAAATTCAGTATAAATTAATACAAAATTGTTAACAAATTCTAATTTTTTAAACTAAAGTTGCCATCAATCCAGCATGAATTAAAACATGTTTAGTATCATTACTAATGTCTTCGGTAATGTGAGGTCCAACCATGAAATGTAAAATACACAATTGGGAATAAAATTTTAAGTTATTAATCATACAAAAAATGTCAAAATTTGTGCCTCCCACCTTTCCATAGCGTAGTTATCCAAAAATGGAATTTCTTTAGCGTGTTTATCTGGCTCGAGAGCAGCTGTAGTCGACCAAGGATTTCCACTTTGAATGATATTTCTTGTTAAATAAACCGCAAAATAAAGATTGTTGTGTTAAATTTTAAAACTTACCCTCTTAGAAACGGAATTTTCACATTAATCTGGGGTTAAAAATACACGCAGAAATCACTAAAATCCCCAAATGCCTTCCATTGCCCCAACTGGTCACTGCAAAGTGAATTTGCTCTGACGTCGGATAGAGACTGAAGGAGCGATGCTACACAAAATCCGATGATTTTAGTGATTCCTGCTTGTATTTTCAACCCATGATAGGTTGAAAACATACAGCAGGAATCACTAAAATCCCCAATTGCCTTCCATTGCCCCAACTGGTCACTGCAAAGTGAATTTGCTCTGACGTCGGATAGAGACTGAAGAAGCGATGCTACACAAAATCCGATGATTTTAGTGATTTCTGCGTGTATTTTCAATGGGTTGAAAACACACAGCAGGAATCACTAAAATTAAAAAATGCCTTCTATTGCCCCAACTGGTCACTGCAAAGTGAATTTGCTCTGACGTCGGATAGAGACTGAAGGAGCGATGCTACACAAAATCCGATGATTCCTGCGTGTATTTTCAACCCATAATGGGTTGAAAACACACGTAAGAACCACTAAAATCCCAAAGATGCCATGCAATGCCTGATGGGTCACTGCAAAGTGAAAATGTTCTCTGATTTCGCAGATGGAAAAACATCAATGTTTTTCCATCAATGTTTTTCCATCAATGTTTTTCCATCAATGTTTTTCCATCAATGTTTTTCCATCAAT